>JAYRCH010000391.1:0-69541 GCA_037179445.1 Phengaris alcon alcon | reverse complement strand
ATATAGTAGAGAGTAAGATAGAGAAAGCCCCAAAATTTTAACTATTATAGTTTAGCCGTAAGATAGTTTTTAAGATCGGAGAGAAAACTCCGTAAAAAACCAACAAATAGGGCGACCACGCCCCCAACTTTGAGAAATTATCGAATAGCAGCCCAATTAGCCAGATTTTCCAAATTTCGTAATTGTAAATTTTTAGGTTCAACCGAAAGGAACAAGCACTGAAAACTTCTCCACATTCCGATCAGTAATTTCAGACATAATCGCAGCTTTAAGTTAAAAAACGTGACGTCATAAAGTGGGAGGAGTTTTAGATTTCAGGGCTGCAAATGACGTTTTTCGTCGGTCATTGAATTAATTTGTTTTCTTGTGTATGTATGTCCAACCAAATCTAGGAAACTAAAACAGTATAATATAAACATATAAACAGTTATATATAAGTATAAATACATAAACTAAACACATAAAACGCAAAATAGTATAAAACAAAATATTAAATAAGCATTAAAAGTACAATAAAAATCTTAAAAAATTAGAGGTATATAGTAGTAGTGAGGTAGAAGTTGCTATATACAAACACAGGCATATATATACATATAAAATAGTACAAAAATAAGGTAAATTAAAATATAAAAAATTAAAAAATTAGATAAAATAGACATATAATACCACATAAACGGATAGTATATAAATAGGCATTATCACATAGTATATCACAAATTAGGCAAAACTTTTAAGATAAACTAAAAAATTAGAAATTAAAATAATTTATATATATAAACAATAATATAAGTAAATACACATACATACATAAACACACCAATAAATAACACACTGTATACTAACTAAATTCTAAATTCCAAATAATAAAACAATATAAAAATTGTATAATAACTAATAAATAATAAATCAGAAATAAAAACTCAAGTACAATCTAGCCATACAGACAAAACCCAAAGCAAACATTAAAACTTCTAAAAACTTAATATTAAAACATTATAAATTATCAAATTTAACGGACGTTTATCTAATAGATAAACCGGGCATAGTGAGCAAAGGGGCAACCCTAATAGGGATTACCATCGTCAAGTCCGCTCGCCCCGCCCCAAAACGTTGTGCTGTATTTTGTGGGCGGTCCCATAGGCTGAGAGTCGACTGTAAAATATTAGTAACATTAAAATTAATAAAAATTTTCTAAAATAATATATCTAAAACATACCTTAAAAAACTAAATAAATAGACTACATTAATAATATAATAAAATAACAGGTAAACACATTAACAAAACATTAAAAAAGTACAAATTGCTTAAAAATTTTAAGTAAATAAAAATTGGATATTAATTAAACATAAAATAAAAAAGTAATAAATAACTCTAGGATATACATAAATATAAATATCTCAAATTAGCTAAATATAAATATATAAAAAACCTTACATATACTACTCACGCATAATACCGCAACCCCTGGACTATAATCCCTTGGAACGTTCGAGAACGTCCATAGGTGCGAGAGGCACGGAAATAGTCAACGCCCACATCGCCTGGCCCACTCGCTCTCGTGGTGCATAGAAACAGCAAGCTCCGCCCCGCCCCGGCGCCCTGCTGCGTGCCGTGTGCAGTCTAATAGGTCGAGAGTTTGCTGAAAAATAATAGTAATATAAAAAATATAAAAATATCCTAAAATAATACACATAATAAGTACCCCAAAAATCAAATAAATAGCTTATATTAGCAATATAATAAATTAATAATTAAAAACAGTGGAAAACTATCCAAATAGTATAAATCTGTTCCAATTTTGTGTAAATAAAAAACTCCAAAATAATCAAAAACATAATAAAATAGTAAACTAAAACTTAGGCAATATATAAATATAAAAAATTTAAGTTAACTAAACATAAACTTACAATAAACTTTACATAAACTACTTGTGCAAAATACCGCAACCCTCGGACTATATCCTCGGAACATTCGAGAACACCTATAAGAGCAAGCGGCACGGACAGAGTCAACGCCTACATCGCCTGACCCGCTCGCTCTCGTGGGGCTTAGAAACAGTAAGCCCCGCCCCTGGCGCCATACCGTGCGACGTGGGCGGTCTGAGGCTGAGAGCCCGAGGCGGACAAACTTAGTAGAAAAATAATTTGAAAAAGAAATTATTGAAATAAACAGCTAAGATAGTTTAATTGTAGACCTATAAAATAAACTTTCATTTATAACTAAATAAACATATAAAATAAGTAAAATAGTATACATTATATAAAATTAAAAACCTTAATATATCTAAAAAATTAAAAAACTAAACAATTAAAAATAGAAACTAAACTTTTACATTACATACATACATACAAAACATCATATAAATAAGAACAGAAAATAAATATAAAATACAAAATTTTAAAATAAAAGTGTTAAAAATAAACGCGTGATCCCGGACCACTAGGCCCCGCCCCCCTGAAATACGGCAAAGTGCGAACCTCGGAAGGGGTGGAGCTGACCTAGATAAGATCTCAGATCCCAGACTATAGGCCCCGCCCCCTGAAGTACGGCAAAGAGTGAATCACGGAAGGGGCGGAGTTGACCTAGATAACAAAAAATCTGTCGGGAAAGAAATAATTATAAAAAATCGTAAACAAATAAACTAATATCTTTTATAAACTTAATAAATTTAATACCAAAACAGAAGTCTAATAAATACATAAAATAGTTAAAAATAGTAAATACAATAAACATATACGGAGACACGGCAAAGCGTAAACCTCGGAAGGGGCGGAGCTGACCTAGTTAACGTTTCTGTTGCTTTTAAAAAGCAACAGGCACTAATTTTTCGGACCTATAAAAAGACTTTAGTCTTTTTAGGAGTGGTTGACCGACGGAAGGCGTCATATAACTCTTAGGAAATAAAGTTAAGTATAGGATTAGTTGTTCGAATTGGAGCAACTGATAACTATAGACTGAATTGACTGTGATACTGTGATACTTTATTTATCTACACTTATCTATACTTGACTACATTAGCCTAGGACCAGCTGCGCCATTTTTGGCGCAACTGTTAGCTTTAAGTTAACGTAAATACAGACCGGACCAGTTGTCTCCCTATTGGAGCAGCTGTTTAGTTTAAGTTTAGCTGTAAGAGAACTTAGGATATTGTATATATAGGCAGAACCAGTTACCTAGGACCAACTGCATCATTTTTGGTGCAGTTGTTAGGCTAAGGACACGCAACTGGACTAGTGGCTCTTATTGGAGTCACTCTAAGTACAAATACAATCCTACGATTACCTTTTTATGACTATATTTAATATTGAATATTTTATTTACAAATTTACACTTGACGCGTTCCCCCAAAATAACTTATAACTTTACACATAACTTACATTTTAACCACTACACGATATACATACACTATTGCATTCTAAACTGATATAACGATCTTACTTAATATTTACTTTTTATTTATAAATTAATTGATAAAAATGGCCATGGTACACACCCCACACGGCGGCAAACCCAGAAACCCGAAAGCCCGACGGTCAATGGAAGGCAGGGGGACTGGGGGAGGCGGCGGTGGAAACGGCAGCCAGAGAAGCAGCCCAATAGCATTAAACCAGGACCCCGAAAGCTCTATGGAGGGCCTTCTGGCGGACATATTGTGCGAGGTTAGGGAGAGCTATAGTCTGCTAAACCAGACTAGGAATATGAAGAGTGAGTTAAAGTCTGGTTTGGCAGACTCTCTCGCAAAAATAGCAGAGGCCACAGAGAAGGCGGTAAGGATAGATAGGCAAAGAAAGGAGAATGGAAAGGAAAATATAAACACTAGGGATTCAGAAACCCAGTGTGACTGCAAGGAGGATGACAAAGGGGGAAGCGAGGGTGATGGTGGAAAGATAATGATAGAGGTGTATGAAAGACTGAGAGATTTGATTAACAAAAGGATGAATAGACTCGAAGAACATGTAAGCCAGGTAGTAGAACAGACAGAGAGTGGTATAAGAGACATTGTTACTGACGGTATTAGAATAAACGGTGAGGACACAATAGAGGAAAATAAGAAAAATAGTGATAAGATTTTTGAAGCGATTGTGGGAATAAGGGAAGTAAATAGGGAAGCTAGGCAGGAAACAAAGGTTGAAATTCAGGAAATAGATAGAATAAATCAGGAAATGATAAGGGAATGCAGGAGTTTAAAAGGTGAAATAAATTGCAGGGTAGAGGAAATTAGAAAGGAAAATCAAGAATTAGCAAAGGAAAACAAGATAAATTTAAGTAGGGCCGTCGAGGAGTGGGGGGCCAGGGCCCCGGAACCGCAACCCGCGACATATGCGAGTGTGGTCAGTGGCTGGGGGGAAACCCAAACCACGCCACCGGAACCGAAGCGCATGACCCTCCACTCCTTAGTAGTAGCGGACAAGGAGAACGTCATGTCCGGGTCCGAAATAATAGAAGGATTAGGAGAAATAATAGAAGCTAGAAAAGAAGGGATAAAAGTAGATAGGATACGTAAAGGAAAAGAAAGAAAGGTTATTTTAGGATTTAGAGATAAGAAAGATAGGGATAGAATTAAAAGTAAAATAGAAAACTGTGAAGGTAAATTTGAGGTAGAAATAGTGCAAAATAAGGACCCACAGGTAGTGTTGTATGGGGTGTACAAGCCGAACACCGACGAGGAAATCCTCGAGGCGGTTAAGACGCAAAATGGACACCTCATGCAAGCACTGCCTGGGGGGGCAGAAGATAGAATCGCAGTAAAATATAGGAGAAAAGGGAAGGATGACCAGACTGAACACGTGGTGCTGAGTGTATCGCCGGGGCTGTGGCAGCGCTTTACCAAGGCAGGCTGCATGTATATAAACATGCAGCGCGTTCGGGTCGCCGACCAGTCCCCCCTGGTGCAGTGCTCGCGCTGCCTAGGGTACGGACATGGAAGGCGACACTGTACCAACGAAACGCGAGAAAGGTGCTGCCACTGCGCCGGAGAACATCATCAGTCCCAATGTGACAGTAGACTGGAAGGAAAAAAGGCGTGTTGCGTAAATTGCACAAACGAGGGCCTAGAGAGAGCAGATCACAACGCGTTTAGTGCGGAGTGTCCGGTACGGCGTAAGTGGGATGCTATAGCACGGGCAGCCGTAGCGTATGACGACCAGGAGGAGTAGGAACAGTAGTACCAGTACGGCCAGCATAGCCGAAACAAAACGGGTTGGCATCTGTCAAAAATTGTTTTTGACAGATCCAATAAAGATGTATGTATGTAGTCGGCTATAAAAATCTTAGCATATGTATGGTTATAGTGCATAACATAGCATATATAGCTTAAGAAGTAACAATGTAAACTGGTACTATTGCGACTATAAAACTACTTTGGTGTTACACGGTGTGCATAGCAGATCACAATTGTGGTGACTTATTGTAAAAATAACCTCTTCGCAAACCGCCAGGCTGGGCACTTCGCCCTGGACGCGGACCGAAATAAAAAATGTAAGTAAGTGTATAGAGAAATGTAGAATATGATAGAAACAGGAATGAGTGTAATAGCTAAATATAGCACTATACAAATTAGAAAAGAGAAAAAGAGAAAGGTAAAGATATAAAATAAAATTGATAAGTAAACAAGAAAATAAAAATGACAAAATGTAAAGGAATGAAGTGGGAAGGTAAAGGTAAAGTGTAAAGTTAGAAATGTAGAATGAGATAGAAACAGGAAAAGTACAAAAGGCTAGACATGTAAAGTAGAATAGACAATGTAAAATGAAAAGAAAATTAAATGTAATTTGAAAAGAAAAAAGTAAGGCAAAAAGTAAGACAAAATAAAAAAGCAGTGTAAGTGAACGTTAATGTAGTGATAAATATAAATGAAATGTAAGGAAATGTACAATTTAAGTAAGAAATAGAGTTATAAGAAATAGAGTAAGAGACTGTAAAAAAGGAGAAAGAATTAAGAAATTGTAAAATGTAAACGTAAATACAAAATTAATGTAAGTAAATAGCACAAGATTTTGAAGGATATAAATACATGTGAAGTAGAATAGACAATGTAAAATGAAAAGATAATTAATTGTAATTTTAAAAGGAAAAATGTAATGCAAAATAAAAAGTAGTGTAAGTGAATGTTAATAGTGATAAATATAGAGGAAATGTACAAATTTGAGTAAGAAATAGAGTTATATAAGTAAGTAAGAGAATGTAAAAAAGGAAAAAGAAACTGTAAAATGTAAACGTAAATGCAAAAATTAATGTAAGTAAATAGCATAAGACGTTAAGGATATAAATGTAAGATTAAAAGAAATAAGTAATAAGAGAAATGTATAAAAGTAATAGTAAGAAAAGAAATGTAACGAAAAAATTGTAATTAACCTACAAAACAAAACATGTAACCAAAAACAATGTAAATAATTGTCCTGGCTAATGGCCGGGGGAACTAGTATAAAAAAAAAAAAAAAAAAAAAAAAAAAAAAAAAAAAAAAAAAAAAAAAAAAAAAAAAAAAAAAAAAAAAAAAAAAAAAAAAAAAACCTAACCTAACCTAACCTAACCAGTTCCGCTTCGACCGCGGTCGAAGCAGCACGCGCCCCGCGAGCACCTAGTGAGCTCCGAACCGCACAAAGTTAATTAAAATCAGTGATAGCGGCCAAAATAGGAGCATAAACAAGTGCGATATATCAAAAGACGCGTAAAAGTGTGAACAGTGCAATAGTGAAAACCGCGGAAAAATCGGACCCATAGGAAGTGAGAAAAGTCCAAAAAAACCCGGTTTTTAAGCGGTTTTTCACCTTCACAAGCGTGCGGCGCGCGATTAGTCGCGGCGACCCCCCTTTTTTATGGTGGGCTCTTATAGCCAAAGACCCCAGCCTGCTGCCTGCGGAAAACCAGATTTTTCCGGTGGAAAATCGCGAAGCAGCAGGCCAAAATCCAAAAAACCGCTCGGGGGAGTGCGCGCGGGGAGTGACGGGGGGGAAACTAAATAACGATATTTCGAAGCGGAACAACTGGGGCATTACAAAACTGCTTTCCAAATTGAAATCGGACGAATAGAAAGGGAGTTATAGTGAGTGAAAAAATTGGAAAAATTTCGGAGTGATAAAACTCGGGAACCAAATCGGCGACCCTGTGTTTTTAAAATTGTTTATTGTGTGTGACACCCGGGAGCTGCCAGACACCAAGTTTCACGGCGATCCGGTCAGCGGTTTAGGAGTAATCCGGAGAAAACTAAAAAATCCAGACCGAGTCCTAGGCGGTCTGGATTTGCAGGAGAGCACGGGACCAAGACCACGGGTTGGCGCTGGCAGCCGGGAGAATATAAACCCAAGTTAAGTGGCCATAAAAGACAGTTAAAGTTTAGATTTTTAGACATAAGTTTTTAAAAAGCTTTAAAGAATTAGATGTAGAATTTTGACAGTAATAGAATAAATGTATGTAAAAGTAGATTAACCAAAGAGTAGATTGCAATAAGCCCCATAATTCTAGGAAGTATAGTTAAGTAGTAATATAGTTTTTAAGATAGAAGAAAAAACTCCGTGATAATATTAACTTTTAAGGCGTTCACGCCCCCAAATTGAGAAATTGCTAAATAGTAGCCAAATCAGATAGTTTTTCCAAATTTGCAAAGTGTACTTTTTTAGATTCGACCGAAGGGGATCTCCACTCAAAATCTCCTCGTATTTTGACCAGCAATTTCGAAGAAATTTGTACTTTTAGCTTAAAAAACGTGACGTCATAAAGTGGGAGGAGTTTGCGAATTCAGGGCTGCAAATGACGTTTTTCGTCGGTCGTTGAATTAATTTGATTTCTTGTGTATGTATGTCCAACTAAATCTAGGAAACTAAAACAGTATAATATAAACATATAAACAGTTATATATAAGTATAAATACATAAACTAAACACATAAAACACAGAATTGCATAAAACAAAATATTAAATAAACACTAAAAGTACTTTAAAAATCTTAAAAAATTAGAGGTATATAGTAGTAGTAAGGTAGAAGCTGCTATATACAAATACAGGCATATATATACATATAAAATAGTACAAAAATAAGATAAATTAAAATATAAAAAATTAAAAAATTAGATAAAATAGACATATAATACCACATAAACGGATAGTATATAAATAGACATTATCACATAGTATATCACAAATTAGGCAAAACTTTTAGGATAAACTAAAAAATTAGAAATTACAATATTTTATATATATATAAACAGTAATATAAGTAAATACACATACATACATAAACACACCAATAAATAACACACTGTATACTAACTAAATTCTAAATTCCAAATAATAAAACAATATAAAAATTGTATAATAACTAATAAATCAGAAATAAAAACTCAAGTATAACCCTAGCCATACAGACAAAACCCAAAACAAACATTAAAACTTCTAAAAACTTAATATAAAAACATTATAAATTATCAAATTTAACGGACGTTTATCTAATAGATAAACCGGGCATAGTGAGTAAAGGGGCAACCCTAATAGGGATTACCATCGTCAAGTCCGCTCGCCCCGCCCCAAAACGCTGTGCTGTATTTTGTGGGCGGTCCCATAGGCCGAGAGTCGACTGTAAAATATTAGTAACATTAAAATTAATAAAAATTTTCTAAAACAATATATCTAAAACATACCTTAAAAAACTAAATAAATAGACCACATTAATAACATAATAAAATAACAGTTAAACATATTAGGAAAAAGTTAAAATAGTACAAATTGGCAAAAAATTTAAAGTAAATAAAAACTGTATATTAAGCAAACATATAATAAAAAGTAATAAATAACTCTAGGCCATATATAAATATAAATATCCCAATTTAGTTTACTATAAATATATAAAAAATCTTACATATACTACTCACGCATAATACTGCAACCCCTGGACTACAATCCTTTGGAACGTTCGAGAACGTCCATAGGTGCGAGAGGCACGGAAAGAGTTAACGCCCACATCGCCTGGCCCACTCGCTCTCGCGGTGCATAGAAACAGCAAGCCCCGCCCCCTTCTCGGCGCCCTGCTGCGCGACGTGTGCAGTCTAATAGGCCAGGAGTTTGCTGAAAAATAAAAGTAATATTAAATCGATAAAAAGATCCTAAAATAATACACATAATAAGTATCCTAAAATCAAATAAACAGTTTATATTAGCAACATAATAAAATAATAATTAAAAAATAGTAAAAAACCATCAAAAATAGTATAAACCTGTACCAACATAGGGTAAATAAAAAATTCTAAAATAATCAATAATAAAATAAAAATAGTAAACTAAAATTCTAGGTAATACATAAATATAAAAATCTTAATCTAACTACATAAACGTACAATAAACTTTACATAAACTACTCGTGTAAAATACCGCAACCCTCGGACTATATCCACGGAACATTCGAGAACACCTATAGGAGCGAGCGGCACGGACAGAGTCAACGCCTACATCGCCTGACCTGCTCGCACTTGTGGAGCATAGCAACAGTAAGCCCCGCCCCTGGCGCCATACAGCGCGACGTGGGCGGTCCGAGTTTGAGAGCCCGAGGCGGACAAACTTCGTAGAAAAAATAATTTGAAAAAGAAATTATTGAAATAAACAGCTAAGATAGTTTAATTGCAGACCTATAAAATAAACATTCATATTATAACTAAATAAACATATAAAATAAGTAAAATAGTAAAATAGTATACATTATATAAAATTAAAAACCTTAATATAGTTAAAAAACTAAAAAACTAAACAATTAAAAATAGAAACTGAACCTTTACATAACATACATACATACAAAACATCATATAAATAAGAATAGAAACTAAATATAAAATACGGAACCTTAAAATAAAAAGTGCTAAAAAATAATTGCGCGATCCCAGACTACTAGGCCCCGCCCCCCTGAAATACGGCAAAGTGCGAACTCCGGTAGGGGCGGAGCTTACATAGATAACGTTCAATGTGGGCGGCCCATGGCCCGAGAGCCTGAGGTGACTAATTACCCTTAAAAATTTTTCTAGTTAAGAAATTATTATTAAAATAAATATTAAAATAGTAATTAATATATCAAAAAAGGAGACAATTAATTGGACGCTAGACAAAGTTAAATAATATATAAAACAGTTAAAAATAGTACATACAACACACATTATATAAAGATTAAAACCTTAATACTTAAAAAATTAAAAAACTAAAAATAGTAGGCAAACCTTTACATAACATACATACACACAAAACATTATATAAAGTAGAATAAAAACTAGTATAAATCTCAAAATAAAAGTGTAAAAATAACTGCGGGATCCCAGACTATCAGGCCCCGCCCCCTGAAGTACGGCAAAGAGTGAACCACGGAAGGGGCGGAGCTGACCTAGATAACAAAAATCTGTCGGGAAAGAAACAATTATAATAAATCGTTAACAAGTAAACTAATATCTTTTATAAACTTAATAAATTAAATATCAAAACAGAATTCTAATAAAAATATAAAATAGTTAAAAATAGTAAAGACAATAAACATATACGGGGACACGGTAAAGCGCAAACCTCGGAAGGGGCGGAGCTGACCTAGATAACGTTTCGGTTGCTTTTAAAAAGCAACAGGCACTAATTTTTCAAACTTTTTTAAAGACATTAAGTCTGTTCTAGGACTGTTTGACCGACGGAAGGCGTCATAAACCCTTAGGAAAATTGTCTAGTAAGATATTGACTGTGATACATATTTTAAAAAACTTTCTAAAAAGACTACAAGCTTAGTTGTAAGACCAGCTGTGTTATTTTTAGCACAGCTGCTAGGTTATTGTTCTGGACCAGTAGTAGTCATATCACAGTACCTTAAGACCAACTGTGTCATTTTTGGCACAGTTGTTAGTATATAGTACCTAGGACCAGTTGCCTCCCTATTGGAGCAGCTGTTTAGTTTAAGATAGATTAGGAAATTAGGACCAACTACATCATTTTTGGTGTAGTTGTTAGGTTAAGTACGTAATTATAATTATAGAATTATAATTAAAAAATTTTTATTACATATACAATTTTACAACTGACGCGTTCCCCCGAATAACCAATAAAAATGGCAACGGTCCATACCCCACGAAATAAAAACCCCGTGAACCCAAACCGATTACCTATGGAGAGACCGGGGTCCGCGGACAGTAGAAGTAGCGGAGACAGTAGCCGGCATGGCAGCCAGATAGAAGTAGACACCCCTAAAAACCTAGACAGTCCCCTCGACGCCCTTCTGGCCGAAACTTCCAGTATGGTCAGGAGCAGTATCTATCTGCTGAACCAAACTAGGAACATGAAAAGCGAGTTAAAGTTTGGTTTGGCAGATAATCTTACAAAGATTTCTGACCATATAGGGAAGTTCGCGTTATTAAGTAGGAAGGAAAATAGGAAAATAAGTAACGCGGAGGAACGGAGTGAAAGAGAAACTAGGGAAACTAGGGAAGTAGAAGTGCAGTATGATGAGGATTGTGAATCGAACCAAAAATATATGAGAGAACACGATACTAAAGAAATGCTTCTCGAGATATATGGAAGATTGAAACATTTGATAATCGAAAAGGAGGAAAGTATGGTAAAGTATGTAAAAGAGATGAATGAAAGAACAATAGAAACAATCACAAGAGAGATAAATAAATCAAACCAAGATGTTAAAAAAGAATGTAAGGATATGAAAGGGGAGTTGAATGGTAGGATGGAAGAAATAAAACAGATAAGTCAGAAATCAGCAAAAGAGAGTAAGGAAAATCTAAATAGGACAGTCGAGTTAATAAAGGGGGTAAAAGAGTTAAGTCAAGGAATAAAAGAGGAAACAGCTAATAAATTTAAAGAAATAAATAAATTAAATCAAGATATTATAAAAGAAAATAAGGGAATTAAAGGGGAGATAAATAATAAGGTAGAGGAAATAAAGCAGATAAATCAAAAATTGGCAAAAGAAAGTAAAGAGAATTTAAATAGGGCAGTTGAGCTGATGAGTGGGGTAGAAAAGTTAAGTCAGGACATAAGAAAGGAAACAAGTAACAAATTAAAAGAAATAAACAAGTTAAATCAGGAGGTCTTAAGTGAATGTAAGGGTATAAAAGGGGAAATGAATTGCAGGGTAGAGGAAATTAAAAAGGGCAATCAAGAATTAGCAAAGGAAAATGAGAAAAATTTAAGCAGGGCTGTCGAGGAGTGGGGGGCCAGGGCCGCGGCAGAACCGCAACCCGCGACTTACGCGAGTGTGGTCAGTGGCGGTGGGGAAACCCAAACCACGTCACCGGAACCGAGGCGCGTGACCCTCCACTCCCTGATAGTGACTGACAGGGAAGATTTCATGACAGGATCAGAGATAGTGGCGGAGGTAGGAAAAGTGATAGAGGCAAAGAAAGAAGGAATAAAAATAGATAGAATTAGAAAAGGGAAAGATAGGAAAGTCGTTATAGGATTTAGTAATAGGAAGGATAGGGATAAGGTTAAGGAAAGAATAGAAAAAAGTGGAGAAAAATTAGAAGTACAAAGTATAGAGAACAAGGACCCGCAGGTCGTGTTGTATGGGGTGCTTAAGTCTAACACCAATGACGACATAATACAGGCAATTAAAAGTCAAAACAAGCACCTCATACAACAGGTCCTGGACAGGAAGGAGGATAGGATGGAAGTAAAATATAGGAAGCGAGGAAAGGATGAAAGCACTGAGCACGTGGTGCTGACTGTGTCTCCGGGGCTGTGGCTGTGCTTCACCAAGGCGGGCTATCTATATTTAGATATGCAGCGTGTTCGAGTCGCCGACCAGTCCCCCCTAATACAGTGTTCGCGCTGCTTAGGGTACGGACATGGGAGGCGATTCTGCACCACCGCCGAGGAGAGGTGCGGCCATTGCTCCGGGGCACACCACCAGTCTCAGTGCGAGGAGCTGAAGGCTGGGACTAGAGCCTGCTGTATAAATTGTAAAAAGGAGGAGTTACGCGAAATAGAGCATAACGCTTTCAGCGCGAGGTGCCCGGTCCGACAAAAGTGGGACGCTATGGCGCGCGCAACAGTCGCGTATGGTCCGGAGGACCAGTAGTGTCAGCACCGCCCATAACAATTAGATGTCATTAAACTTAGATTTTTAAAACACTAATTAGATACTATATAAGTGGGCGGTGCGACACTGTTGGGGTGAAGCTGGGGATACATATGATTATGGTGACATAAGGTAGCATATGTACCCATAGCAACCAAAATCTGGTACCATTAGCGTATGCGCGCGCCATGGAGTCCCACAAAGTATGCAAAGGATCCATGTTAATATGAATCCCGAGCATACTAACTGTTGGGACGGACACCTCGACCTGGGCGCAGGGGGGCTAAAAAAGTGTAAGGGTAGAGTTGCAGAAGTAGCAAGAAATGTAATAAGGATAGATGATAAATGATGGAAATGTAATGGATAGTAAATAATTGTAACTGTAAATGTAAAAATGTAAAGGAAATGTTAAAAAATGATAAATGATGGAAATGTAATAAAGATAGTAAATAAATTTAAGAAATAATTAATGTAAAGTTTGAAATGGTAAAGTTGTAGAAGCAATTAAGAATGCAATAAAGATGGAAAAAATTAAAAGAAATAATTAATGTTAAGCTAAAATTGAGAAAAGGAAGTGTGAAAGGTAATAAAGATAATAAATAATTGTAACTGTAAATGTAAAAAATGAAAAGGAAATGTTAAAAAATGATAAATGATATAAATGTAATGAAGATAGTAAATAATTTTAAGAAATAATTAATGTAAAGTTTTGTCTGAAATTTAATAATAGGAATAAATGTAAGGAAAGGAATGTAAGAATAAGATGTAGTAGAGATAGAAGGAGAAGGAAATGTATAAATAAGAAAGAAATGTAAACTAAGAAGGATAGTAAAAATTGTAAGGAATAATTAATGCGAAGTTGTTTTAAAATAGGAAAAAGGAATGTTATATATTAGTTAAATAAATGTAAGAAAAGGAATGTAAGAATAAGATGTAGGAGGAGAAGGAAATGTATAAATAATAAGTAATTGCAATGTAATAAAAGAAACAAGCAAAAAATTGGCCCTGCTTATGGTAGGGGGAACAAGACAAAAAAAAAAAAAAAAAAAAAAAAAAAAAAAAAAAAAAAAAAAAAAACCTAACCTAACCTAACCTAACCTAACCTCAGTTCCGCTTCGCCCGCAGTCGAAGCAGCACGCGCCCCGCGAGCACCTAGTGAGCTCCGAACCGCACTAAGTCCGGTTAAATAAGTGAAAGTGGTAAAAACAGTGCTATAAACCTGTGCGATACGTCAAAACACGCGGAAAAGTGTCGCCAGGAAGAAAGTGAAAACCGCGTGAAAATCGGTTAAGAGGGAATCGAGAAAATTAAGAAAAACCGGGATTTTTCCCGGTTTTTAACATTGGGACGCGTGCGCCGAGCGATTAAGATCGACAACCCCCCCTTTTTATTGCATCCCAGTGTAGCCAAGTACTTAAGCCTGCTGCCTGCAAAAAAATTGGATTTTTTCCGTGAAAAACTGTGAAGCAGCAGGCCAAAAACCAAAAAAAAAAAAAAAAAAAAAAAAAAAAAAAAAAAAAACCGCCAAGTGGCGCGAACACGGGGAGTGCAAGGGGAGGAAATTAAATATTACATGTTGAAGCGGAACATCCGGGGCTACCCAGAACAGTTGAAAAAAGTGAAATCGGACTTGTTTTTAAAAAGTTATTACAGTTTAAAAAAAAAAAAAAAAAAAAAAAAAAAAAAAAAAAAAAAAAAAATCGAAAATTAATAACTAAGAATCTAAATCGGTGAGGTGCATATATTTTTAGTGTACAGTGTGTGCCACATTTAGGAGCTCCCACATAAAAAATCTGGTGTCGTTCCGGTGCCTGGATCCAGAGAAAAAAAGGAAAAAAAAAAAAAAAAAAAAAAAAAAAAAAAAAAAAAATCTAGACCTAGCCCTAGGAGGTCTGAATTTCGAGGACATCAGCGGACCATCACCGTGAGTCGACACCAGCAGGCCGGGGAAGCGGAGAGAGAGTTAAGTGGCTTTTAAAGACATTTTAAGTTTTCAGTTTAAGACAGATAATTTTAAATAGCCTAAAAAGTTAACGTAGAATTAATTTAAAAATATAGAATTAATCTAGTAGAAAATAGAATAAGCAAAGTCTGTGATGGTGAAAGCCCCATATTTATAAGTTTTATAGTTATTAAGTAATTTACCTTTTAAGACCTGAAAGTCAAGTTCGTAGGATTCCCATACAATTTTAACTAAAGGAGGCCACGCCCCCAACTGATAAGGGAAAATCCCTATTTTTAGCCAAATTAGAGACTTATTCAAAATTTCAAAACCTAACCCCTATAGGGTACACCAGGAGGAACAATTACCAAAAGTTTAGACAGAATCCATTAGGTAATTACGTAGAAAATTGCATGTTAAGAGACAAAAAAGTGACGTCACAAAGTGGGTGGAACCTACGGATTTCAGGGCTGCAAATGACGTTTTTCGCCGGTCGATAATTTGTTTTAAAAATTTTATGTATGTATGTTCAACTAAATTCAAATAACTAAAATAGTAAATATAAACATAAAAACAGTTATATACAAATATAAATACATAAACTAAATACATAAAACACAAAATATAATAAAAGATAATATTATAAACCCTAAAAAGTAACTTTAAAATCTTAAAAAATTAGGAGTATATAGGAGTAAAGGGTAGATGTTTTTATATATAAACACAGATACATATATACATATAAAATAGTATAAAAATAAGTTAAAATTAAAATATAAAAAAGTAATAAACTGAGTAAATCAATTATATAATATCATATAGATAGACTGTATATAAATAAACACCACTATATAATACATATATATATATAAAAATAGTATAAAAATAAGGTAAATTGATATACAAAAAGTAAAAAACTGAGCGAATTAAGAACACTACATTATACCAGGTAATAGTAAGTAAATAAGTAATAATACATAGTAACAAAACATTCTGAAAACCCAGATAAAAACCACATATAATAATAAAAAAGTTAAAATAATCATAAAATAATACAAACAGGGAATAAACAACAACTAACAAACATACACACATCAATATTAGTACATATATATATACCAATAATATATGTAAACATAATATACGCACATACGTAAGCATACATACACACATCACTAAACAAAATACCATAAACTAGCTAAATACTAAAAACAAAATAGTATAATATACCGTATAATATCTAAATTAGAAATAAAAACTCAAGTATAACCCTAGCCATACAGATAAAGCATAAAATAAACATTAAAACTTCTAAAAACTTAATACAAAAATATTATAAATTATCAAAGTTAACGAACGTTTATCTAATAGATAAACCGAGGATAGTAAGTAAAAGGGGCAACCCTAATAAGGATTACCATCGTCAAGTCCACTCGCCCCGCCCCCAAACGCTGTGCTGTACTTTGTGGGCGGTCCCATAGGCCGAGAGTTGACTGTAAAATATTGCAATATTAAAATTGATAAAAATTCTCTAAAATAACATACTTAAAACATACCTTAAAAAACTAAATAAATATACCACATTAATAATATAATAAAATAATAGTTAAACGAATTAGGAAAACATTAAAATAGTACAAATTGGTTAAAAATTTTAAGTAAATAAAAATTGGATATTAATTAAACATATAATAAAAAAGTAATAAAAACTATAGGCCATACATAAATAAAAATATCTCAATTTAGCTTAATATAAATATATAAAAAACCTTACATATACTACTCACGTATAATACTGCAACCCCTGGACTACAATCCTTTGGAACGATCGAGAACGTCCATAGGTGCGAGAGGCACGGAAAGAGTTAACGCCCACACCGCCTGGCCCACTCGCTCTCGCGGTGCATAGAAACAGCAAGCTCCGCCCCCTCCTCGGCGCCCTGCTGCGCGACGTGTGCAGTCTAATAGGCCGAGGGTTTGCTGAAAAATAAAAGTAATATTAAATCGATAAAAAGATCCTAAAATAATACACATAATAAGTATCCTAAAAATCAAATAAATAGTTTATAAATAGTCTATATTAGCAACATAATAAAATAATAATTAAAAATAGTAAAAAACCATCAAAATAGCATAAACCTGTACCAACATAGGGTAATAAAAAATTCTAAAATAATCAATAATAAAATAAAATAGTAAACTAAAACTCTAGGCAATACATTAATATAAAAATCTTAATCTAACTAACGTAAACGTACAATAAACTTTACATAAACTACTCGTGCAAAATACCGCAACCCTCGGACTATATCCTCGGAACATTCGAGAACACCTATAGGAGCGAGCGGCACGGACAGAGTCAACGCCCACACCGCCTGACCTGCTCGCACTCGTGGAGCATAGCAACAGTAAGCCCCGCCCCTGGAGCCACACAGCGCGACGTGGGCGGTCTGAGTCTGAGAGCCCGAGGCGGACGAACCCATATAAAAAATTTTTTCGAAAAAGAAATTATTAAATAATCAGCTAAAATAGTTTAATAGCAAACTCATAAAATAAACATTCACATTAAAACTAAATTAAAACTAAATAAACATATAAAACAGGTAAAATAGTATATACAACACATATTATATAAAACTAAAAACCTTGATATTTTAAAAATTAAAACGAAAATAGTAAACGAGCTTTTATACAACACACATACACACAAAACATAACAAAAACTAAATATAAACCGTGTCTTAACTTAAAATAAAAAGTGCTAAAATTAATTGTTTGATCCCGGACTAATAGGCCCCGCCCCCTTGAAACACGGCAAAGAGCGAACCTCGATAGGGGCGGAGTCGACTTAAATAACGTTCGATGTGGGCGGTCCATGGCCCGAGAGCCTGAGTCGATTAACTACTCCTAAAAAATTTTTCTAGTAAAGAAATTAGTATCAAATATACATTAAAAACAGTAAGTTAAATACATCAAAAGTAGACACTAAATCGGACAATAGATAAAGCTAAATAATATATAAAACAGTTAAAAATAGTATAAATAACACACATTACATAATTTTAAAACCCTATAATCTTATTTAAATAACCCCCAGATATATATATAAACTAGACATATATATATATACATATAGAATAGAAAGTAAAATAAAACAAAATACAAATAAACAAAAATCAAAAATAAAAATTTAAAATAACTTCGGGATCCCGGACTACAATCTGCAGCGCAGCCCCGCCCCCGAGACACGGCAAAGCGTAAACCTCGGTGTGGGCGGAGTTGACCTAAATAACGTTGGTTGCTATTCAAAATCAACAGGCATTGAATTTTAGACTTAATACATATAGAATATTGTGAAACATTAATTCTTAGATTAGTCTTAGGGCTTCCTGACCGACGGAAAACGTCAACATTGCAAGACATTAGAGTATACTACTTAGGACCAGTTGCCTCCCTATTGGAGCAGCTGTTAGTTCGTAAGACAAATTAGGATTTTAGGACCAACTACATCATTTTTGGTGTAGTTGATAGGTATAAGACATAGAATATATATACCACTCTACCTTGAGACCAGCTGTGTTATTTTTAGCACAGTTGTTAGAACATATTATATAGTCTAGGACCAACTACATCATTTTTGGTGTGGTTGCTAGGGTAAGACTATCGGTGGTATTAATATTAAATATTTTACTATACACATTTACATAGTGACGCGTTCCCCCAAATAACTTCGAATTAAATTTACTATATACACATTTACACATTATAAATTGCACATTTTACAGACTTATTTTAAATATACACATTTAGATACAAATATACATACATTTATTGCATTTAAAATTAATTTCAAAAATTTTGCTTAGCATTTTACGTTTTTATTTACAAATTAATTGACAAAAATGGCGACCGTGCACACCCCGCTTAACAAGGGCCCTAAAAACCCACACCGTCTGTCCATGGAGGGACCGATGACCGGTAGTAGTAGCGGCGGAGGCAGTAGCCGCCGAGGTAGTCCGGTGGTCGATGATCGGGTCCGGCATGCTGTCGACTCTCTCGACGCCCTCCTGGCCGAGACGTCGAAAACCGTACAAAATAGCGTTTATTTGCTAAACCAGACCAGAAACATGAGGGGAGATTTAAGGTCCGGCTTGGCAAATAACCTTACCAGAATTTCAAAACAGATAGGAAAGGTTGCTTTGTTGAGCAGAAAAAGGACGGAAATGTATAGTGAAAGGGAAAGTAGGGAAACAAGGGAAGTGGAAGTGCAGTGTGAAAAGGATGCAAGGGAGGACCTGAGGGAATGTGCATTAGATATGAAAGATATTGAAATTAAGGAAGTATTTCTCGAGTTTTATTCAAGACTGAAAGCATTGATAATTGACAAGGAAGAAAGTATAAGAGAGTATGTGAGGGAAGTGAATGAAAATACAATAGAAATACTAACAAAAGAAATAAGATCGAACTACGAAGAAGTGATAGACGGGAATAAAGAGAATATAGATAAGGTAGTAGAAGTAGTGGAGCAGTGGAGGACCGATGCCCCCACAAACCCACAACCCGCGACTTACGCGAGTGTGGCGAGTGGTCAGGGGGGAATCCAGGCTACATCACTGGACCCCAGGCGCATGACCCTCCACTCGCTGGTAGTTACTGACAAAGAGGACCTCATGACGGGATCAGAGATAGTAGAAGAGATAGGAAAAGTTATAAAAGCAAAAAACGAAGGTATAAAAATAGATAGAATAAGAAAAGGAAAGGATAGAAAAGTTATTATAGGTATTAGGAATAGGAAAGATAGAGATAGGGTTATAAATAAGATAGAGGAAAGCGGAGGAAAGCTTGAAGTGCAAAGCATAGAGAATAAGGATCCGCAGGTTGTGCTGTACGGGGTGCTCAAGTCAAATACGGACGACGATATATATGATGCGATAAGAACGCAAAATGAGCACCTCATAGAGCATATCCTGGACGGGGATGAGGATAGGATGAAGGTAAGATACAGGAAGCGTGGGAAGGATGATGGCACCGAGCACGTGGTGATGACCGTGTCACCGGAGATGTGGATGTGCTTCACCAAGGCGGGCTATCTTTACATAGATATGCAGCGTGTTCGAGTCG
This sequence comes from Phengaris alcon alcon, assembly GCA_037179445.1. Classification (NCBI taxonomy): domain Eukaryota; kingdom Metazoa; phylum Arthropoda; class Insecta; order Lepidoptera; family Lycaenidae; genus Phengaris; species Phengaris alcon. The sequence continues at coordinate 49,438 of JAYRCH010000391.1, read as the reverse complement.
CCGACCAGTCCCCCCTAATTCAGTGCTCGAGCTGTCTAGGGTACGGACATGGGCGGCGATTCTGCACTACCGCCGAGGAGAGGTGCAGCCATTGCTCTGGGGCACATCACCAGTCTCGGTGCGAGGAGCGTAGGTCAGGGACCAAGCCGCGCTGCATAAATTGCGAGAAGGCCGGCAGTAAAAACACAGAGCATAACGCATTTAGTGTGGAGTGCCCGGTCCGGCAAAAGTGGGACGCTATGGCGCGCGCAACAGTCGCGTATAGTCCGGAGGACCAATAGTGTCAGTACCGTCCGGGTGAAAATTGGATGGAATTAAAAATGCATTTTTAAACAACACCAATCAGACAAAAACTAGTGGACGGTGCGACACTGTTGGGGGGGAGCTAGGCATATATATGATTATGGTGACATAAATCAGCATATATAGCCATAGTAACCAAAACTGGACTATTAGCGTATGTGCGCGCCATGGAGGCTCACAAAGAATGCGAAGGATTCATAGTAGTATGAACCTTGAGCATACGAATTGTCGGGGCGAGCACTTTGACCTGGATGAACAGATGAGGTGACTATAACTGAGATTGACTGGGACAAAAAACAAGAAAAATGAGTGATAAATGAGACTAGAATGAAATAGGGATAGTAATGTAACAAGGAAAATAAAAATGAATGCGATGGGGCTTATGTAAGAGCGGGAAATAGAGGCACCAATAAACGGAAAGTTAAAAATCAAAAGAATGCTGGAGCTATGAAAGTAAATATAATTGTTAAACATGATGTAAATTAAAACAGAAACGTAAAGGTAAAGGGAAATTGAAATGAATTGAATTGAATACAAATTGCCAATAATGGAGGTAATGTGAATTAAGGTAAAATAGAAATAAATAAGTAAATAAATAGATGTAATTGAAAATACTGACAATAAGTACAAAAGACAAATGTAAAATATAATAGATAGAATAATGTCATGTTAAAATAGAAATAAATAAGAAGTGTAAAATACCAATGATGCAAATTTATAGATTTAAATAATGTAAACAAACATACAGAAATGTAAGAGGATAAGAGAGATGTTAGACAAAACAAAAGAAACAATATGAATGTATACAAGCTAAAAGTAAGATAGTTGAAAATCAAATAGAAATATAATATAAATAAGTAAGAATAAATAAAAAACAAAATAAATCCTGTTAATAAATGTAACTGAAAATAATGTTATGACATAAACTAAAATAGAAATGTAAAGGGAAAAGTTAAAATTACATAAGCAAAAGAAATTTTCTGAATGTATGCAATTAAAAAAGTAAGAAAGATAAGAATGTAAATAAATGTAATATAAATAAGTAAGAACAGATGAAGACAAAATACAATGTATAAACAATGTAACAGAAAATAATGTTAGGAAGTATAAAATGTAAAATGTAATTGTAATTAAAACAGAAATGTAAATCGATTAGTGAAGAAAATGAATGTAAACAAAATAGAAAGTATGTAAACACAGTAAAATCAAAAATTGTATTAGGATTAAATTAAAATATACTAGCCATAATTAAAACAATGCAGACAATTGGCCCTGCTTATGGTAGGGGGAACAAGAAAAAAAAAAAAAAATAAAATAAAAAAAAAATAAAAAAAAATAAAAAAAAAAAAAAAAAAAAAAATAAAAAAAAAACCTAACCTAACCTAACCGAACGGCTATCGTCCATCTGCGGTCCGATAAACAGCTTTTTCGAAACGCTCCGCATTTAAAAAAAAAAAAAAAAAAAAAAAAAAAAAAAAAAAAAAAAAAAAACTCATAACTCAGCGCATGACTAGAAATCTTAATTTGCAACCAAAACAATGTTCATTAAAAATTACAGGTGTAGGTGATCAGCACATACAAAATTCTAAAGGTTGGGTCACAATAACATTTAGGCCCACACACCGTGACACGCCATCTATTACTACTACCGCTCATATTCTCAAAGACGTTACAGGTTATTTACTTTTGCAAAAAATACCAGATGTTGTACAAGACTCAGCTCATCAGCTCATTCCATTGGCGGATCAAGCTTATCATACTCCTGCGCCCATTGATCTCATTTTAGGCTCAGACGTTTTTGGTCACGTTTTGGATGGTACTAAGATTGCTTTGGGCCCGGGGAAGCCCATAGCCTTCGGCACGATTTTTGATTTTGCACACATGCTCATAGGACTCGTTGAGCACTCATGCGATTCACCTGTAGCTCAAGTTGGCTCTGCTCATGTTGCTCATACTCATTATACTCGGTCGGCTCACTCTACACATTCTGCTCATTCTACTCATGATATTTGCAAAAGCCTGGAAAGATTCTGGGAGTCGGAAGAACCCCAGCCTCGTTCTGCTCATTCAAACCCGCTACACGAGCAATGTGAACGCATATTCAGCTCAACCACCATTCGTGACGATTCGGGCCGTTACATGGTGACTCTTCCCTTCTTATCAGATGCACCCGTATTAGGTAGTACTCATGCTATTGCTCTACGTAGATTTCTCAATTTAGAAAAACGGTTGCAATCCGATCACACACTGCGACAAAAATATATAGAATTCATGAACGAATACATAAACTTAGGACACATGACACCGTGTCATCCGTCTACATTTACTCATAAACCTCATTATTATATTCCTCATCATGGCGTGTTCAAATCAGGTACTGACAAACTCCGCACAGTATTTGATGGCAGTTGTAAGTCATCCAATGGAGTCAGTTTAGACGATTGCCTGCACACAGGTCCAGCACTTCAACGAGACATTGTAGATATTATTATATCATTCCGCGCACATCGTATAGTATTCAGCACTGACATAAAAATGATGTTTAGAAATATTCTCTTAAGACCAGACCAAAGACACTATCAGCTCATACTCTGGCGATCGTCTCCAGATCGACCTCTGCTCACATATGCACTCAACACTGTTACATACGGATTGCGCTCAAGTCCATATAATGCTATCCGCACATTATTACAATTAGCTGAAGATGAAGGTCATCGCTATCCTCAGGCTGCCGAAATTTTGCGTAAATTTGTTTTCGTGGATGATGTACTTTGCGGCCATGACACCATAGAAGAAGCATCAGCACTCCAAACTCAGCTCATTGATTTGTTATCACTCGGTGGATTTAAACTTAGTAAATGGACATCAAACACACCTCAGCTCTTGCAAAGATTTCCAGACGATCAATGCGAAATGCCTAAAGACTTTGACATCAGCACAGAGTCTCCATCAATTAAGGTTTTGGGTATTAGATGGATTCCCCGGTCTGATGAATTTACATATCACATCTCATTACCACCAGTTACCCACATTACAAAACGTTCAATTCTTAGCACAGTAGCTTCTCTCTATGACCCAAACGGTTGGGTTACACCCGTCATATTCCGCGCAAAAATACTTCTTCAAAGGTTATGGTTAACTAAATTGGACTGGGACGATCCCACTCCAAATAATATTACAGATGATTGGCAGCGCATCTATCATGATCTTCCGCACATCTCAGATATACATTTTCCCAGACATATTGCTCCACACAAATTCAAATCAACATACTCACTTCACGGATTCGCAGATGCTTCGGAAAGCGGTTTTGCTGCAGTGATATATTTACAAGAATCAGCTCACAACGGATCTGTTAACGTTCACCTCATAATTGCTAAATCTAAAGTCGCACCGATTAAAAATAAACTCACAATCCCCAAATTAGAGTTGTCTGCTGCAACTCTATTAACTCAGCTCATGTTGCGTGTCTCCCAACAATTGTCTGCTCATCTCACAATTACACATCACATTTGTTGGTCAGATAGTACCATAGTGCTTGCATGGATAAAAACTCCGCCCCATCGTTTACAAACATTTGAATCAAATAGAGTAACAAAAATTAACTCAAATTCACTCACACTTAAGTGGCGTCATGTACCTTCCAAATTAAATCCTGCTGACTGTGCAAGCAGAGGATTATCAGCTCAAGCTCTCTCCGCTCATGATTTATGGTGGTCTCCTCCATGGCTCAAATTGCCAGAGGATACCTGGCCCAAGATGCCTTCAGCTCATACTCGACAAGACTTGCCAGGGCTCAAACCAAAATACGTACCATGCAATTTCTCGATACCCGGTGTCGATAGTGATCTGCTCACTCGCTTCAGCTCTTTAGAAAAACTAACTGGTGTCACTGCCTACATGAGGCGATTCATTCGTAACTGTAAACTAAATTCAAACTCGCGACAACTAGGCCCTCTAACTGTAAGTGAACGTAGAGAAGCATTACTCTTCTGGATCCGCTCTGTACAGCAGAATGCATTCGCAGAAGATATTCACCGCCTGCAAACCGATAGAATCTGCACAGTACGACTACAACGTCTGTCGCCTTTTACGCAGGACGGTCTCCTCAGAGTAGGAGGTAGACTCACTCGTTCGGAACTCACATACGATGCTCAACACCCATTCATTTTGCCTAGTTCTAGTCCGCTCGTAGACCTCATAATAGATCACTATCATCGCATACACTGCCACCCTGGCACGGACACGCTACATGCTATTTTACGTCAGCAATTTTGGATATTATCTGCCCGCCGCATTATAAGGCACAGAACGTTTAAATGCATAAGATGTTTCCGTTGCCGCGCTCAGCCCGAAGTACCTATCATGGCTGACCTGCCAGCTGATAGAGTCATACCTCAGCCCGTATTTAGTCACGTATCAACAGATTTCGCCGGACCGTTTCTGCTCAAATCAAGTCAATTACGTAATGCTAAGTTAATTAAGGGATATTTTTGCATATTTGTTTGCCTCACTACAAAGGCGGTTCACTTAGAACCAGTCTCATCGCTCACTGCCGAAGCGTTTATTGCAACATTACAAAGGTTCTGCTCACGTCGCGGACTTCCGGTATTGATACGTTCGGATTGTGGCACAAATTATGTAGGAGCTAGGAATCATCTACTAGAGGTACAACAATTTCTCAATGACAATAACGACGCCATTTCTCATAAACTCTCAACTCAAAATATAACTTGGTTACTCAATCCGCCTAAAGCCCCATGGATGGGAGGTATCCATGAGATTAATGTTAAATCCACAAAGCAACTTCTATACCGTGTTATCGGTGAGCAACACCTCACTTTCGAGGAATTCTTAACTCTGCTCACTAGAATCGAAGCTGTGTTAAACTCTCGGCCCATCAGTCCACTTTCGTCCGATCCCACGGACTATCAGCCCCTTACTGCTGGCCACTTTCTCATTGGCCGTCCGCTCACACCTCTCCCCGAGCTGACTCTAGATGAAAGAGTAATATCTCCGCTCAAACGCTTTCAGCTCATTCAATCACTCTCTCAGCGCTTTTGGAACCTTTGGACCAAGTCCTACCTCCATGCCCTTCAAATCCGCTCCAAATGGCTTTCCTCTTCCTCTCCACCCAAAATTGGAGAACTGGTTCTGCTCAAGGAGGACAATTTGCCTCCTCTACAATGGAAGATGGGAAGAATCTCACGTCTGCTACCTGGGAAGGATGGAGTCATCAGAGTTGTGGACTTGGACACGACTCAAGGCCAGCTGCGGAGGCCTGTCGGCAAGATTGCCCGGCTCCCACTGGATTCTGCTCAGGATGGGGCTCAGCTCGCCGCCTGTGCGGGCCCCCCAGGATGTTCGCGCCAACCCTAGCGCGACGTTTAGAATAAACACAAAGGACATCACTACGTGAAGTATGGCCGACCGACTCAGGGGCGCGGTCAGAGAGTGACGAACACTTGCAGTTAGAACCCCATCCGCGCTGGATGCATTTTCAGCTCATCCCGAAACCTAGTGAACGCGAACGCGTGTGCGCATAGTTATTGGTGCTCGTTAATATAATACCAAATTCGCCGGCGAACCGCGATAAATCTATCGATAATCCGCTCAACAGCTGTGTAGTGTAGTGAGAAGAAACCTCCGCCCAGATCCAGAACCACCAGCTCAACAATAAGGTCAGTCCCAGATTTCTCCAGCCCTCACATTAACCTATATACCTACTTCCCTCAGCTCATAGTCGCATGTGTAAGTTCCTAGCTTAAACAAACAGTATATTCGGAACAAAGCCTCTAAGTTTGGGATCTAAACATTCGAGATTTGTGAGAGCACCACCGGTTACCTGTGGTCGTTCATTGTTTATACCGGTAAACAATCTGCAACAGATCTGGAGCAGTCGCCCGGAGTGCTTAAAAGCACAGCTGTTGTACAAAAGCTCATTGGTCCCCTACTAAACAAAGGGTATAGATTGTTTATGGACAATTGGTACAATTCACCTCTATTAGCTAGATTTCTGAAACTCAATGGTACCGACTGCGTTGGTACTTTGAGACCTTCCCGTCGCGATGTTCCCATTGTAATAAATAAGGCTCCTCTTAATAAGGGAGAGTACATCGCCAGACATTCAGGCGATGTCACTGTTTTAGGATGGCAAGACAAGAAACGAATAACCATGATTTCCACTTGTCATGGTGCATCTACAGCCTTGCCTACAGTCTCTTCTAGACCATCCTTTTAAACCGCAAGTAGTGCTGAATTATAATAAATTTATGGAAGGTGTAGATCTGAAAGATCAGATGTTGGAGCCTTATTTATTAGAAAGGAAACGTTGCAAAAAATGGTACATGAAACTTTTTAAACGCCTTCTCAATGTATCCATTCTCAACTCTCGCATTCTTGTACAGTCATCTACTCAAAAAAAATGTGATCATTTAGCTTTCCGCCTTAAGCTTGTAGATACCATCCTTTCAAATCATCTATCACATTGTCCACAAAGTCGTAAATATACTGTATCTAGCAGTAGATCTACGCACCATCAACCTGGTAGAATTATCCTCTCTACACATTGGCCTGCCTCATTAGAATCGTTAGAGAGCGCCTCAGCGTGCAACCGGAAACTTAGGAAGCGTTGCTTTGTTTGCCTGAAAAATGGCAAAATAAATATAAGAACCGCCTACTGTTGCGAATCCTGTCGCGTGCCATTGTGTATAGAGGATTGTTTTAAGGTTTATCATACATCACCATAATACCTTTCTTATCAATTATTCATAAACAACTACGGCGTGAAGAGAGTATTGTATGAAAACAGAGTGGGAGGTTAGAATGATTGTGTAATTTTTGTATATAGTTTAGATATGCTTTTACCGTTCTGAGACCGTTGTTTTGTGATTTGCATATACATATTATATAATATGTATGTGTCACTTTTTTACAAAATTTCCAATCTAAAGGCATCAGGCATTATCTTTAGACAATGTGCGCGTGTATCATTGTCTTTGCAACATTCGAAAAAGATGCCACGGTTTTGCTGTAAGGGCATATCTAAGTATTTTTTACCGTAGTACATATCCCTTTAACTTTTGAAACTTTACGTCGTTTTCGATTAACAACTTCGACTTTTATTTTAACCACAGTATATCGTAAACAATATCATTCCTGCTGTGACTTGCATACATTATTGTGTACATAAAATAACAAAGATAGCCTACAGTCACTTCTCATGGCTCTCAAACACACTTACGACCATTACGACGAGGTTTGAAATTTGATTCTTGTCTTGAATAATTATTTGTGCTATATGGCCGCCACAGTTGAAGGGATATGTCGATAATTCAAATTCAAATTATTATGCACGCAATAATATATAATAGTATAAACTAGTCGTCTATGTCGTCTAAAATCCCATGCTAAGTAAAAACTTGTGTTATGGCTCATCATAATCATAATCAGACAATGGATGCACGCCGAACAATTTTATCCTAATATATACATAATATAATGAAAATTGAATGTTTTTTTCTATTATAAATAAATATTTTGTTTATAATTTGTGTTGTAAATAAATATATTGTTGTAGAAAATGAAAATTGAATGTTTTTTGCTCTATCATAAATGAATATTTTGTTTATAATTTGTGTTGTAAATAAATATAATGTTGTATAAATAAAAATTAAATGTTTTTTTTCTATTATAAATAGATATTATGTTTATAATTTGTGTTGTAAATAAATATTTTGTTTATAATTTATGTTGTGAATAAATATATTGTTGTATAAAATTGTATTTTTATTCAATACCTATACTAAATTATGCACAACATGTAATGCCTGCTCCACACTCTCGCGAGATACTCATATATAATCGTCCATAGATATTATTATATTATTATTATTATTCGTGAGAATCTTCAAGAGATTTTTTAAGACATTTTGAAGATGCTCACGAATATCTCGCGCGTATAACACGAATATCTATGGAGCGGGCATAAAACTATCGATAAATCAAATCGAAGTGAAGGACATCCCTAGTAGTTATACATTCGTCGTAGTGTCGCAACTCAAGTACTTTTTTTGTAAGCATCTCAAGTTCTTTCTTCGAATTATTTACATAATTAGAAAGTATAGGTCCTTGTTCTTTAGATAATAATAAATTATTTGTTTATTTCTTGTAAAACAGCCAGCAACATAAGTTTCAAAGTATAAACGCGTGAAACTAATATCAAATCAGACTAAGCACTATATTTTGATGGATTGATAGATAGAATGTTTATCAGTTATTACAATGTTTTTTACACAACCAAAAAATATGGTTTGGTTGTAAAGTTATTACATAATTTGTGCCACAAAGAATTTTACGCGCCATCTTAGCTTAGGCGCACGTGCTGCCATTATATGCTCTTATACAACTGTCAAGGATTGAGGGGTTAAATACGCAAACTCGGTTAAGATTTTAGGATTAACCATAGACGCAGGCCTCACGTTCAACGACCATGTAGGAGAAGTCTGCAAAAAAGGAATAGCTCGCTACAAGCAGTTAGCTAGAGCGGCTAGGGTAGGCTGGGGGCTTAACCCCCAGATAGTTAAGACTATATATATGGCCGTGATAGAGCCGACTATTTTGTATGCATCGGCAGCGTGGGCACCCACCGTGGAACAGATGGGGGTCCAGAAAAGGCTCAACTCCGTCCAACGGGGTTTTGCCCAGAAGATTTGCAGAGCATATCGGACCGTCTCCCTGAACTCTGCAATGCTGTTGGCTGAGATACGGATCTTGATCTCAGGATACTCGAAGCTTCGAGGCTCTATGGGATCAAGAAGGGAGTACCGCACCCGGCGTTGAAAGACAGGGAGGTGGAGCGAATGGCTCCAGCGATCAAGGACCCACATCCGGCAGAGCAGGTAGAGCTGAGGTTCGGGTTGGTAGACGAGGACTCGTATGCAGACGTGGTTAACAGCCACGTCCATAGGATCTATACGGACGGCAGCAAGATTGAGGGTCGAGTCGGAGCCGCACTCTCCGTATGGAAGAGTGAGGTCGAGACGAAGGCCGTCAAGCTTACGTTGCCGCCGTATTGTACCGTCTACCAAGCCGATCTTCTAGCGCTCCAGAGAGCAGTAAGTATAGCCTGCAAGAGTGGAATGGCGAAGGTCGGTATCCTTAGCGATTCTAGATCGGCTCTCCAGGCAGGCACTTTTAGTTCCCCTCATCCCCTGGCAGTGCAAACAAGGGAGGCCCTCCGAAAAACTGCATCGCAGAGGCGGGAGGTCTCTCTGTTTTGGATTAAGGCGCACGCAGGGTTGAGAGGGAATGAGAGGGTTGACGAATTAGCCAAGGAGGCCGCGCTGCGATTGAAAAGGAAGCCTGACTACGATCTGTGTCCTGTTTCATTCGTCAAGCGTATCTTAAGAGAGGATACGGTTGAGGAATGGGACAGGAGATACGAAGTGGGAGGGACGGCCGGAACCACGAAGCTCTTTTTCCCAAGCGCTGCTGCGGCATACAAGATAGTCAACAAAATAGACATAACACACCACACTACACAGATACTGACTGGACACGGCGGGTTCGCCTTCTATTTGAACAGATTCAAGTTGAAGGAGGACCCGTCGTGTTCATGTCAGCCAGGAGTTGAGGAGACGGTTCCTCACCTGTTACTCGAGTGCCCGATTTTTGCTAGCAGTAGATATGATACTGAGTAAAAATTGGGCATATCGATGACGGGTGAGAGCCTGTCTTCCATCCTGGGGGGAAAGAAGAGGGAAGTTTTTCTCTCGTACTGCAAAAATATTGTAGAATTTGTAAATAGGAAAAACTGTGATATTTTGGTGTGATTTTAATATAGTCTCTAGAGTAAATTTTATTGTGATACTAGGTTTAAGTTGAATGTGTGTGCCGTTGTTTTATTTTGACATTTTTATTGAGTTGTGTTTGTGTATAAGCGAATTATTATTTATTAATTCTATTGTTTTATTGATATTTTGAATTATAATTGTAGTGTATATTATTGAAAAAAAATTTATTGGATTTTACTGAATTTTACTGTTTTAAATTGTATCAACACCTGTTTTTTGACTTTTTACTAGTGTAAAAAACCGACAGGTACATAGTAAAAAATTTACTATGTAAGCAAATCATTAAGTGTATATATAAAACAATTGCAATGTAACAGACGCAATAGGCATAAGAACGAAGTAAAGGAAATGTTTTAAGTTAAAAAGAAAAATTGTAAAACTAGATATAAGATAATTGTAAAACAAAAATAGAAAAAGATTAAAAACAGAAAATATTAAAAAAGAACAAAACCAGCCCTGATTATGTTAGGGGGACGGAAAAAAAAAAAAAAACCTAACCTAACCATGGAAGAGAATAGAGTTAGTACGGATAAGTCGCTCCTGGAGAACAGCACAACCGTCGCTAAACCAGCGAGCTATGCGGGCGTTGTCTCGAGAGGAGTCGCTGAGCGAGTCCCCGAGATAAGGGCATTGCATTCGGTTGTGGTGTCCTCCAGGGACACGCAGGACTCGGGAGATGAGGTAATGGAAAAAAAAAATCAGGAAGACGGTAGATGCAAAGGATGGGTGGGTGAAGGTGGATAGAACTAGGAAAGTGAAAAACAGAAGGGTAGTCGTCGGCTGTGTGAGTGAGGAAGAAAGAAATAAGGTGAAGGAAAGATTGAGAAAGAATGAGGGATTGGTGGTTGAAGATGTGAAGAATAAAAACCCCCTTCTTGCCTTCAAGGACGTAATGAAGAACGACAATGCCGACTTCATCACCGCGTTCAATAACCAGAACGCGGCCATCCTTGAGGGCTTGAAGGGGAAGAGAGGAAGGTGGAGGTAGTGTACGTGATGAAAGCGCGGAACTCCCTACAGAACCACCTAGTGGTCAGAGTGAGCCCACAAGTGTGGAGGAGATGTACGAATGTAGGATATGCCCACATAGGGATGGGCAGAGTGAGAGTGGTGGACCATAGTCCGCTGGTGCAGTGCTTCTGCTGCCTCGGGTATGGGCAATCGAGGAAGGTGTGTAGGGAGGAGAAGGATCGATGCAGTCACTGCGCAGGTCCTCACATGAGGACTGTTTGCGAAAAGTGGCTGCAGAGAGAAGTGCCTCAGTGCATAAATTGCACTAAGGCCAAGAGAGGCAGCGTGGAGCACAGTGCCCTGGATAGAGAGTGTGCAGAGAGAAAAGGTGGGACGCTCTAGCTAGATCGGCGGTGTCGTATTGCTAAGGTTGTCCCCGGTGAGTACTTCCAGTACCGAATATTGCAGGCTAACCTTCAGCGGAGCCAAATCACCACAAGGGAGTTATTACTCGAGGCCACCAAGCGTAAGGCTAGCGTAGCGTTGCTTCAGGAGCCCTACATAGGTGGAGCGAGGAGTATGAGGACATACAACGGTGTTAGGGTCTACCAGCATCAACAACATAGTTGTGACCACCCTCCGACCCAAAGCCTGGGAGACGGTTGTAGTGTCCTTCTACTTCGAGCCCGATAAGCCTGTAGGGCCCTACCTGGACCATCTTATGCAGATAGGAAGAGAGTTGGGAACTGATAAGATGGTCCTGGGGGGCGACGCAAACGCTAAAAGCCCGTGGTGGGGTGGCGACGCGGAAGACCCGCGAGGAAGGGATGTGTCTGCTGTACTGGAAGCAATGAGTCTACATATACTCAACACTGGAGACACCCCAACTTACGACACCGTCAGAGGGGGTAAAAGGTACTCCAGCTACGTGGATGTGACAGCGTGCTCCGACGACCTGCTGGACCGAGTGGAGGGTTGATGAGGGTCTGACGAGCTCGGACCACAACGGCATATCATTTGGCATCAGATAACAGAAATCCACAGGCACAAACATAATAAGTACCACAAACTGGACTCAGTTTCGTGAGAAACTGACCCAGCTGATGTCGGACAGACAATTGACTGTACAGGACATGGACACAATACACAGCACACAACAAATAGAAGAAGTAATAGACAGATACACGGAAGTCATAACACAGACATGCCGACAAAAGACACACACAGAGATTCACCTTGTCGTGGTGGAATGATGAGCTCGTGCAGCTGAAGAAGGAGGTCGCCACGAGGAAACGTAGGATCCGTAACGCTTCGCCTGATCGCAGAAACCGCGTAGTTAGACTGTACCTGGAAGCGAAACAGAAGTATGAAAAGGCAGTTTAGGATGCTCAGGTTGAAAGTTGGAAGGAGTTTTGCCGGAAGCAGAATAGGGAGGGGGTGTAGGAGAGCGTCTACAGGGTCTTGAGCAGAGCCACAGGGAGGGAGGAGGATCTGCCCCTTACAAGGGACGGTGAAAGCCTCGGCGCCCGATGCTCCGCAGAATGGCTGGCGGAGACCTTCTACCCCGAGGACCAGGAACGTGATGAAAGTGAGGAACATCGGCGGACGCGCCGGCGGGCGGAGTCCTTGGACACCGAACCGCCGGCGGGTCCGGACGACCCTCCTTTCATCATGGAGGAGTTGAAGAGAGCCGTAACGTCCTTCAACCCCAAAAAGGCCCCCGGGGCGGATGGACTCACGTCGGACATCTGCCAACGTGCTGTGGAATGTGACCCGGAATGGTTCCTTGCTCTGCTGAATAGGTGCCTCACCATCGCCTGCTTCCCCAAACAGTGGAAACGGGCGACCGTGGTGGTGCTAAGGAAGCCGGGCAGGGAATCGTACCGGGTACCAAAAGCCTATCGACCGATCGGCCTCCTGCCTGTTCTCGGCAAAATCTTCGAAAAGATGCTGGTCGCCCGACTTAGGTTCTACCTGCTGCCCAAGATTAGCCCTAACCAGTATGGCTTCATGCCCCAAAGGAGCACCGAAGACGCCCTCTATAGGTTGGTGAACCACGTCAGAAAGCAGAGGGAGGAGAAGAAAATTTCTGTCGTGGTGTCGCTGGACATAGAGCGGGCCTTCGACAGTGCTTAGTGGCCGGCCAGAAAGGTTAGGTTAGCTGAGGTTGGGTGTCCGGGGAACCTGAGGCGGGTGATCAACAGCTACTTGAGTGAAAGAGGAGTGAATGTAAGGTATGCTGGTATGGAAGAGAGCAGGGAGACCAACAAGGGGTGCGTGCAGGGATCCATAGGAGGACCTATCCTGTGGGACCTCTTGTTGGACCCCCTGCTATGGATGTTAGAGGAGATGAATGTCTTTAGCCAAGCTTTCGCCGACGACGTAGTATTAGTGTTTAAAGGAGAAACGGCTCTGGAAATAGAGCGAAAGGCAAATGAGGTTCTGAAAAGAGTAAGTAAGTGGGGGGAGTACCTTTTACCCCCTCTGACGGTGTCGAAAGTTGGGGTGTCTCCAGTGTTGAGTATATGTAGACTCATTGCTTCCAGTACAGCAGACACATCCCTTCCTCGCGGGTCTTCCGCGTCGCCACCCCACCACGGGCTTTTAGCGTTTGCTTCGCCTCCCAGGACCATCTTATCAGTTCCCAACTCTCTTCCTATCTGCATAAGATGGTCCAGGTAGGGCCCTACAGGCTTATCAGGCTCGAAGTAGAAGGACACTACAACCGTCTCCTAGGCTTTGGTTAGGAGGGTGGTCACAACTATGTTGTTTCCTTCCTCCACGCCGCCTGGTGACGGGGCCACGGGAACGATACACACATCCGCGACCCCGCCGGCGGCAGGCGCACCTGATGGTAAGTGCGCCTCCCTCCCCCGCCTCCACCAGTACTGTAGCAGACTCCCCCGAGTCTGCTACAGTACTGGTGGAGGCCAACCACACCTCGGCCGCAGAGGATAGGGCAAGCGGCGCACCGTAATACCAAACTTGCCTCTTCCCCTGCGGCCCCACCGATGCCGTTACCGTGCGGAACGGCCCCGCCAGCTCGCAGGGGGGTAGGGATAGCGGCACAACACCACCACCCTCTCCCCCTGCGATCTCTCCACGGCCGCAGAAGATAGGGAGTACGGCGCACCGTAATACCGGCACTCCTCGTCTTCTGCGGTCCCACCTCCAGGCGCGTCCGCAGCGGACTGGCTCCTCCAGTCCGCCGGGAGCGCCCCCTCCTCGGGCCGGCCTGGCCTCCTGCCCAGCCGGCCTTGGTTGCCTCTTCGCTTCACCGTTGGTCCTCAACTACGGTTACTAAGCCCCACCGCCACGACAAGGCGGGCAACCGTCGGGGGGAACCTAGTTTCCGGAGGGGGAAATGCATTACGCATACCATTCGGGCGCAGGGGGCACCGAGTGGTGATGTGGGAATCCCGTATAGGCTAATGAGACCCACGGTTTACCCACTAAACCTAACCTAACCCCCCCCCCCCCACCTTCCTCCACGCCGCCTTGTGACGGGGCCACGTGAACGATACACACATCCGCGACCCCGCCGGCGGCAGGCGCACCAGATGGTAAGGTGCGCCTCCCTCCTCCGCCTCCACCAGTACTGTAGCAGACTCCCCCCGAGTCTGCTACAGACTGGTGGAGGCCAACCCCACCTCGGCCGCAGAGGATAGGGCAAGCGGCGCACCGTAATACCAAACTTGCCTCCTCCCCTGCGGCCCCACCGATGCCGTTACCGTGCGGAACGGCCCCGCCAGCTCGCAGGGGGATAGGGATAGCGGCACAACACCACCACCCTCTCCCCCCCCCCCTCCCCCCCCCCGCGATCCTCCACGGCCGCAGAAGATAGGGAGTACGGCGCACCGTAATACCGGCACTCCTCTTCTTCTGCGGTCCCACCTCCAGGCGCGTCCGCAGCGGACTGGCTCCTCCAGTCCGCCGGGAGCGCCCCTCCTCGGGCCGGCCTGGCCTCCTGCCCAGCCGGCCCTGGTTGCCTCTTCGCTTCACCGTGGGTCCTCAACCACGGTTACTAAGCCCCACCGCCACGACAAGGCGGGCAACCGACGGGGAGGATCGGGGGGAACCTAACCTAACCTTTTTTTTTTTTTTTGACGGCAGGAAATATATTACGTATCCCCCGCCGCCCCGGGGGAGGGCAGCAGGGGTATGACGGACTCGCCCGCCGCGAGATGGTGTGCGCCGGGGTTTACCGTCTAAAACCCCCCGATGCCCATCTTCAGCGCCTTTAACGGGGCCGTGGGAATCGCAAAGCATTCTTCCACGACCCCGCAGCGCGTGCCGCAACCGGCCTACTTCCACAGCCGCAACCGGCTCCTTCTCCAAGAGCTCCTCGGGCATTGGGGAGCTTTTCGTCTCGGGGCCCATACTGTGGGCGGTGATCCCCCGATCACCACCCACGGGCCTACGCTTCAACCTCCATTACGGCGGGGGCAGGTTGAACCACCCTTGCGCCTTTCGCTTCCCTTTCACGCCGGGGGCGGGCTTTGCGAAGACGCAGCCGCTGCTCCCCAGCACGTGTGCCACCTCCTCTTTGCCAGTGGCCTCACATAGCGAGCAGAGCGGATCCGCTCCGCACTCTGCCGCCTTGTGCCCCGGCTTCCCGCAGCGGAAACAGCTCCGGCTACGGTCCACCGAGGACTGGCATTTCGCCGTGACGTGGCCGGTGTCCTGGCATCGGTAGCACCGCTTTGGCCTCGCGGCTAGCAGCACCACCTTTGCCGAGACCCAGCCCACGCGAAGCTGCCCAGAGCTGAGCAGCTTTTTAGCGGCCTCGACGGGGACGCTCATCCATAAGGACGCGTCCCCCCTCGGTCCCACCACAATTTTACCCGACCTGATAGAGCTGGTCGGGCATCCACCTTCCTGTGAGGCCGCCAGGATGACTTGGGCGGCCGTCACTGAGTCGTCCAGCCCGGCGACGCGTATCTCCGCGCATTTGGCCGGGCGGCCGACTCTCACCATGTCAGGGCTTAGCACGGCCCTTAACTTCGTTGCGAAAGCGTCCGCCTTCGCTTGCGCCCCCTCACCTGCAATTGTGAGTATGCGCGCGCCGGTTTCCGCCAGGCGGAATCCGAGCTTGGGGATGTCAAACTCCCCAAGGTCGACTTTTGCTCTGGCTTCCTTGAGCAGCTGGGCGTATGTCACCCCCTTCTCCGCAGCCTTTTCCTCAAGGGTGAGGGTAACGGCTGCAGTGGCTGGGGCGCGCAGCCTCGCCTTCTTGTTCTTCTTCTTGGGGGCGGCTTTAGCTGGAGTAGCTACCCCCTTCTTCTTCTTGGCCTTGCGTGGACCTGCAACTGTCCACGGGGCCTCGGCGGAGGAGGGGTCGGTTTTATCCCCCCCCTTGCACCGCTTCTTGTGCGGCCATTGATGGCCGCTTTTTCTTTTTGGTCTTCTTCTTTGGCGGCACCGGTGCAGGCGGTGCCGCTTTAGGGGCCGCTGCATTGGGTTAGGGGCCGCTGCATTGGGTGTTGCCACCTCCGCATATGTGGGCGCCGTCGCCTTTTTGGGCTTCGGCGCCTTCTTTGCCGGTGCCGTCGTTGGTGGGGCACCTGCATGAGCGTCTGTGTTATCAGCCGCCAGCGGCGGTCTCCTTCTAGGCTCGGGAAGGAGTCTGTCCTCCAACCCATCCAGCCTCGCATTCAGCATGTTGCCGAAGGTCTCGATGTTGGAACGAGAGACCTCGGACAACAGCTGTTGCAGGTCTTTAGCAGCGGGCCTGGATGCCTGCCGCCGCAACTCCTCTAATTCACTGCGCATGGCATCTATTTGCCCTTGCAGTTTTTGGTTTTGGGTCTCCAAGGCCCTCAACTCCTCCGTTTGACCGCGGCCCCTCATTTCGGCGACGGCTGTCTTCATGGTGACTGCCGCCTCCTTGAGGAACCGCTGGTATGTCCCCTTCAGGTTTGAGGACTTTGAAGCGACCATGGTTATCATCTCCACAGCCCTCTCGACGCTCTCCGCCAGAGCAGCGCTTGTCTTCTCCGTGTTGTCGACGAGTGGAGCGGGGTTTGCGAGAAGAGAGGCTCGCACTTCTCTCACAGCCCGCGCCGTACCGGCGATTTCGGCCTCGGCTTCCAGCTTGATAGCTTCTGCTTTGGTCCTGTTCAATTCTGCCTGGGCTTTGGCCAGGCCGACGTATTGGCCGGTTGTTGGTGGCCGGCCACGTCCCTCCTTTGGTTTCAGCAACGCGCCCTTGCTAATGGGCGGCGCCATGTCGTCGTCTGAGTTACGCCTTTTAAGGCTCGTCCGTTTAGGTGGGATTGCGGGCAACCCCTCGGAGTTCAGCGATATTCCAGACATATCACTGGAGTCCGAGAGGCAGTCCTCGCTGTCTTTTCCGGTAATTGAGCGTTCCAGGATCAAGTCACGTGTGAGCATAACTCGCAGCAGATCCCGGTCGCCCCTCAACTTCTTTTTCTGGAGCATCGCCAACAACCGCTGCCTGCCATCAGCTATCGGTTGGGAGAAGTCCGTGTCTTCATCGGTTATTGGGTCCAGCCTCGGAGTGGTAAGGTGCGCCAGGCCTGTCCCAGTTTGCGCCATCGCGCCCCTTTCTTTCTCCGTTAACGAGACGATCGCCTCCTCAACCCTCACGGTTTGTGCCCCCCCCCGTATACGTGGGGCAGCCTCCCGCCGAAGCGGGAGGGTGGGATTCCCTCTCAGAGAGAGGACCCACCCGGGGAATATTTTCCAAATCGTGACCTTCCATGTTCGTCATTTGTGGGCTGATTTCTGGCCAGATCAATAAGGGGTGATTATGCCCCGGTGCCCTCGGGACGAGACCGCCTGCTCGCCATGCATCCCATGGCCGGGCACCACAAACCTTGGATTAGGGGCCGTAAAAGCCCATTCATCACCATTCAAAACGAAAACCTATCACGCAAAACCTAACACACACGCACAGAAGAGTAAATAAAAGAGAAAAAGATAGAATGAAAAGGTGTTGAAAGATAGAGAAAATAAATAAAATAATGCAAAAAGAAGAGTAAACTATAAAAAGCTGGTGAAAGATAGAGATATAGACCGGCGTTCAGCCGCGTGGGTACCTCACCCCGTGTAAAAAGCGGAGTGGCGCACCCAAGCGTTGCCCAGGGACACCAACGTGGAGGAACTGGTATCGCCCCCAACCTAACCTTTTTTTTTTTTTTTGACGGGGGGAAATACATTACGTACCCCCCGCCGCCCCCGGGGGAGGGCGGCAGGGGTATGACGGGCTCCCCCGGCGCGAGATGGAGTGCGCCGGGGTTTACCGTCTAAAACCCCCCGATGCCCACCTTCAGCGCCGTTCGCGGGACCGTGGGAATCGCATTATATTCTTCCACGACCCCGCAGCGCGTGCCGCAACCGGCTCTCTTCTTTGCGGCGGCCTGGTGTTGTGCCGCCGCTACCTCTCCGAGAGCTCCCCGGGCATTGGGGAGCTTTATCTTCTCGGGGCCCATAACGTGAGCGGTGATCCCCCGATCACCGCCCACGGGCCTAGGACTCCATCACCTCTACGGCGGGTCGGGCGGAACCGCCCTTGCGCCGGCCTTGGGCTTTTTGTGCTGGGCCTTTTTGGTGGGAGCCTTTCCCTTGTCTTTGCTGGGGGGCGGCTTTTTGGCTACTGCGATGCAGCCAGCAGCCCCCAGCACGTGCTCCTTCGGTGCTCCGACGACCTCGCACACGGGGCAGTTCGGGTCTGCCCCGCATTCGGCCGCCTTATGGCCCGGCTTTCCACAGCGGAAGCAATTCCGGCTGAGGTCTACCGAGCACTTGCATGTCGCGGCCAAGTGGCCGATGTCCAGGCACCGGTAGCACCGCTTGGGCCTCGCGGCCAGCAGCACCACCTTTGCCCGGACCCAGCCGACTTGCAGCTGCCCAGCGCTGGTTAGCTTCTTGGCAGCCGCAATGGGGACGCTCAGCCAGAGTGACCTGGCGCCCCTGGGACCCACTACTATTTTGCCCGACCGGATGTTGGTGGCCGGGCAACCTCCTTCCTTGACGACCGCCTCGATGACGTTGGCGGCCGTCGTTGCGTCGTCCAGCCCGGTGACGCGCACGTCTGCGCACTTCACTGGGCGAGCGATTCGCACCACTTTCGGGTCGAGCTTCTCTTTAAACCTTGTGGCAATGGCGTCGGCCTTCTCCTGCGCGCTCTCACCTGTCATTAACAGGACTCGGGCGCCGGTCTGAGCCAGGCGGAATACAAGTTTGGAAATATTGAACTCCGCCAGGTCGACCTTACTCCTCACTTCCGAGAGCACAGAGGCATAAGTAGCCTTCTGCCCCTCGGCCCCCGCCTCGAGGGTGAGGGTTACTGCCGCTGTTGTTGGCGTGCGCAGCTTTGCCCTCTTTCTCCTCTTTTTCTTTTTCGGGGCGGCTTTGGATGTTGTAGCCGCCCCCTTCTTCTTCTTTCCGGCCTTGCGTGGACCGACGGTGGTACACGGGGCCTGGCTTGCGGATGGGGTGTTGGTGTCCCTTGCCTGAGCGGCCTCATGTGCGGCTAAGGACTTCCGCTTGGTCTTCTTCTTGACCTTTTTTGCCTTTGGCAGCTTGGGTGCAGCTGGGGCCTCACTTGGTGCCGCTGCGCTTGTTGCCGCCAATGTCGCTTCCGGGGGGGTTTCCGCCCTCTCTTATCTGCTGCCAGCGGAGGCCGACGGCGCGGTTCCGGGAGGAGGCGGTCCTCCAGCCCGGCCAGCCTGGCGTTCAGCATGTTGCCGAAGGTCTCTATGTTATTACGAGAATATTTTCCAAAGTGCGACCTTCCATAACTCAAATCTCCGACACCCCGGGTCGCGGTCTCTTTTTTCGGGGGTGAGCTCCCCCATCAGAAGAGTTAAAACAAAAGGAAAGATAGTTAGAGATGAAAGAAAAAGGTGGTGAAAATTAGAAAAACAAAATAAAAGTAATGCAAAAACAAGAAAGTTAAACAAAATAGGTGGTGAAAGATAGAGAAGAAAAAGATAGCGCCAGCCTTCAGCCGCGTGAGTACCTCACCCCGCAAAAGACGGGGTGGCGCACCCAAGCGTTGCCCAGGGCCACGAACGAGGACGAACTGGCTGAGCCCCGCCCCCAACCTAACCTAACCTAACCTTTTTTTTTTTTGTTTCCGGAGGGGGAAATGCATTACGCATACCACCCGGGCGCAGGGGGCACCCGAGTGGTGATGTGGGATAGGCTAATGAGACCCACGGTTTACCCACTAAACCACGGGACCTAACCTAACCCCCCCACCTTCCTCCACGCCGCCTTGTGACGGGGCCACGGGAACGATACACACATCCGCGACCCCACCGGCGGCAGGCGCACCTGATGCTAAGTGTGCCTCCCTCCCCCGCCTCCACCAGTACTGTAGCAGACTCCCCCCGAGTCTGCTACAGTACTGGTGGAGACCAACCACACCTCGGCCGCTGAAGATAGGGCAAGCAGCGCACCGTAATACCAAACTTGCCTCTTCCCCTGCGGCCCCACCGATGCCGTTTCCATGCGGAACGGCCCCGCCAGCTCGCAGGGGGGTAGGGATAGCGGCACAACACCACCACCCTCTCCCCCTGCGATCCCTCCACGGCCGCAGAAGATAGGGAGTACGGCGCACCGTAATACCGGCACTCCTCTTCTTCTGCGGTCCCACCTCCAGGCGCGTCCGCAGCGGACTGGCTCCTCCAGTCCGCCGGGAGCGCCCCTTCTCGGGCCGGCTCGGCCTCCTGCCAAGCCGGCCCTGGTTGCCTCTTCGCTTCACCGTGGGTCCTCAACCACGGTTACTAAGCCCCACCGCCACGACAAGGCGGGCAACCGTCGGGGGGGGGGGGGGGGGGCGCTTATTCCTAACCTAACGTAACCTAAAAAACCTTCTATCCTGATGACACTGAGGACAACGACTCCCACTACCACCAACAACTAAGGTCACACTACCCAGAAGAAGACCTCAACGAGAATGACCCACCATTTACCAGGCCGGAGCTAGAGACCATCCTATCGTCTCTAAACCCCAACAAAGCTCCTGGCCCAGATTGACTCACATCCGACATCTGCAGTGAGGCCATAATGTGCGCCCCGGAGGTGTTCCTGGCACTGGCAAACAAATGCCTAAGACTGGGACATTTTCCGGACCCATGGAAAAAAGTGCGGTCCACGTGCGGTCATTCCCAAAAAATCTGGGAAAGAAGACTATACCCAACCAAAGTCGTACAGGCCCATTGGACTCCTATCAATACTGGGAAAAATTGTTGAAAAACTGATGATCAGTAGAGTCCAGTGGCACATACTCCCAACGCTCAATAAGAACCAATACGGCTTTATACCACAGAGAAGCACTGAGGACGCGCTGTATAATCTAGTGGACCGAATCAAGGAGGAATTCGAAAGCAAAAAGAAGATTGTACTCCTAGTCTCACTAGACATAGAAGGCGCATTCGACAATGCGTGGTGGCCAGCGTTGAGACAACAACTCATCAAGAAGGGTTGTCCCTCCAACATATACATATAGGATGATCGGCTCCTACCTACAAGGAAGGAGTATAGAAGTTAACTACGCCGGCAAGAAGAGCACAAAAGGTACCAATAAAGGTTGAGTCCAGGGATCCATTGGTGGACCACCCTTCTGGAATATCATATTGGACCCACTGCTTGACGAACTCTCAAACAATCAAGTAGAGTGCGAAGCCTTCGCCGACGACATAACATTAATTTTCTCCGAAAGCAGCGTACAAGCCATAGAAGAAAAGGCAAACCACGCACTCCGGACCGTTTTAAGATGGGGAGACCAGAACAAGCTGAAATTCGCAGCACACAAAACAAACGCGATGCTGCTAACAAGGAAGCTGAAACTGGACCTCCCGGACATCTACATGTCCGGGGTAAAAATAAACCTCGTGGAAGAAATGAAACTTCTTGGCATTACCATCAATCGCACACTCACCTTCTCTTCACACATAGCATCAGTGTGTAAGAAAGCCGCTAACATCTACAAGCAGGTAGCACACTCGGCTAAGGTGACATGGGGGCTAAACGGAGAAATTATAAGGACTATCTATATCTCAGTCATAGAGCCAATCATCTTATACGCGGCGAGTGTCTGGGCCCCGGCCACAGAACTCAATAAGACACAATCCATACTCAACTCCATCCAGAGGAGCTTTGCAATCAAGACCTGCAAAGCATACAGGACAGCATCCCTAACATCCACCCTAACACTGTCAGGCCTGCTGCCGCTAGACATCAGAATCCAAGAAGCGGCAGCCCTATACAAAACCAAAAAGGGACTATCAAGCGACTATACATATACCAACAGGTAAGAACCTAGAAACACCATGTGACGTTCTTACCCTACCCCACCCCTCCGACTTCAAAACCATCACCTTCGAGAAGCTGGAGAACATGGAGCCCCAAACCATAGAACAACATGGAATAAAGGGCCCTCAAGTCTACACAGACGGAAGTAAAATTGAGGGCAAAACAGGGGCCGCCGTGACATGGTGGGAGGACGGAAGTGAAGTCAAAAACATCAAACTGTCGCTTGATCCAACATGCACAGCGTTCCAATCGGAGATGCTCGCACTGCATAAAGCGGTCGAAATGGTCGTCCAGAGCAATCACAGGGAACTTAACATCCTCAGCGATTCAAGATCCTCCCTGGAATTGATCAGGAACCCACGGCCGAAGATGCAACTGGCGGCGGACATCCAACTCAACATCAAAAAGATAGAAGAGCAAGGCAGAACACTTAGACTTTTCTGGTTACGCGCACACGTGGGTACACCCGGGAGCGAAAGAGCTGATGAGCTGGCAAAACAAGCCGCTCTCGCTCCCAACTACGACCCGGGCTATAACCACACCCCACTGTCCTACATCAAGACAAACCTAAGAAGGGAGTCTATCCGAAGATGGCAGGACAGGTATATAGCGGCGCAAACCGGAGAAACCACTAAGAAGTTCCTACCCGACATTGCTTCTATGTTGTCACTTACTGGTCTTGAATGTGTAATGTTGTCCGGAGCAGATCCCATCGACTACTGGGAAATCCCGGAAATAAGCTGGGTAAACGCCGTTCCGGGATGTGGGAAGACGACGTGGATCATCAACAACTTTAACGAAATCGAAGATGTAGTTGTAACAACAACGATAGAGGCGAAGAAAGACC
Organism: Phengaris alcon alcon; assembly: GCA_037179445.1. NCBI lineage: Eukaryota > Metazoa > Arthropoda > Insecta > Lepidoptera > Lycaenidae > Phengaris > Phengaris alcon. The sequence continues at coordinate 26,197 of JAYRCH010000391.1, read as the reverse complement.
TAATAGAGAGGATCACAAAGAGAGCAGGTCAAGAAGCAAAGAAGAGAATACGCACCATGGCGTCGATTCTTGCAAATGGACGGAAGGGATTCGAAAGCCTAAAATGCACCAGGCTCCTTGCGGACGAGGCATTAATGAATCACTTCGGTTCCATTGTAATGATCATGCGTATTGTCGGGGTCAAAGACCTGCTCCTCATAGGCGATATAAACCAGCTGCCCTACATAGATCGAGAAAATCTATTCACCCTCTATTATTACCGCCTTAATCACCTCACAGATGTAACTCAAGAACTACTCTGTACACATAGATGCCCGGAAGACGTCGTCGCCTACGCGCTAAAACACATCCACAACGGCATCTACTCCTCAAGTACCATCATAAAATCCCTGTCGATAAAACCCAGGACAGGGGCGGAGATCCCTAAGAACCAGCCCAACACTCTACTTCTAACCTACACCCAAGTAGAGAAGAAAACCCTCACAAACCTAGGGTACGGGAAAGGCGAAGGTTCAAAAATCCTCACGATACACGAGGCACAGGGATTGTGTTACGAAAGAGTTTACATCGTTAAACAACAGAAGAGGAAAATACAACTGCACGACAGCGCCTCACACGCGGTGGTCGCCCTGACGCGTCACACGAAGGAATGCATATACTTTACAGATGACAGCGACGACGCGCTGGGCGCCTTAATGAGAGAACCACTCAAAGTGCCCCCAAAGACCATCATGGAATATAATATACAAATGGCAATCAAAAACAGGGACGAAACTACCACCACCAAAATAGTCTCGGCCATTATTCCATGAGAGCACAAATGGACAACACCACGGACTAAAAACATCATCACAACAACTAAACCGGCGGTAACCAGGAAGAGTGCCACCTAGACCATCAAGGATTTCAACATCCAAGGCAACCACAACAGAGACCAAATGTCTCGGCCTTAAAACCCTTGATGGCCCAAAGAAGAAGATTACACCACCCCGGAAGTTCAAGCCTGATGGCATCCAATTCAAGAAGATGACCACAAACACAAGGCAATATTACAACCCGGACTTACATCAATAACCAAACCGGTGGTATCCAAAAGAGTGCCACTTCGACCATCATGGACCACAAAATATATAATATAAAGGCAACCAAAACAGAGGCCAACGGTCTCGGCCCTAAACCCATGATGGTCCAAGAAGAAGATGACACCACCCCGGAAAATCAAGACTGATGGCATCCAAATCAAACAGATGATCACAAAACATACAAGACGACATCAGCCACCATCCGGTGGCCAAGAAAAAGTAAACCCCTTCAGGGTACAGGCCCCTTCAGGGCAAATAAACTAAATATGTAATAAGAAATTGACGTTATATGAATAAATAAAGAATAAAAAATGCACTAACTTAACAAGGGCACGGATCACCTTGGTGATCCGGATGGAAACGACTTCTACCCCCCCCCCCCTTCCCCCCAACTTCCTCAACACCTTTCGGCATATTGCCGACAGTAAAATTGGGGGTGCCCCAGGGCACACCCCTGGTATGAGCAACGACTCTAACCAGATGTTCAGGCAGATGAGCCCGATCCTTAAAGTAACTTAATAAAAATTATAAAACTAAGAACCAATACCAGAACAAAAATAAAAACACACCCAAACAAAAGAAAAAATCAAATACTATTTTACAAATATCCCTTCCCCCCCGTCACCACCGCAAAACCACACCGGGACAAACTCGTCGACCAGTATCGTTTTACGTTGATGACTTACCCAAGGCTTCTATACAAAATCGTATAGAAATCAATAACACCTTCGAAATCGAATATCTCGAGAACCCGTGGGAATCTCGAGATAAACGATACCTCGAAAAATTCCTCTGGCAAATGCGCATCGACTTACACCATGAAGTCCTAAAAGTACCTCAGTGTATTAATTGCACTAAGGCCAAGAGAGGTAGCGCGGAGCACAGTGCCCTTGATAGATAGTGCGCAGAAAGGAAGAGGTGGGACGCTCTAGCTAGATCGGCGGTATCGTATTGCTAAGGTGGTTCCCAGTGAGTACTTCCAGTACCGAATATTGCAGGCCAACCTTCAGAGGAGCCAAATCGCCAAAAGGGAGTTATTACTCAAGGCCACCAAGCGTAAGGATAGCGTAGCGTTGCTTCAAGAGCCCTACATAGGTGGAGCGCGGAGTATGAGGACATACAACGGAGTGAGGGTCTACCAGAGCGATGGAGAAGGGGGCGGTGTTGTCAAGGCGTGTGTTGTGGTATTCGACGACACACTGGACGTCGAGCTACATACACGCCTCAGCAACAACAATATAGTTGTGACCACCCTCCGAACCAAAGCCTGGGAGACGGTTGTAGTGTCCTTCTACTTCGAGCCCGATAAGCCTGTAGGGCCCTACCTGGACCATCTTATGCGGATCGGAAGAGAGCTAGGATCTGATAAGATGGTCTTGGGAGGCTACGCGAACGCTAAAAGCCCGTGGTGGGGAGGCGATGTGGAGGACCCGCGAGGAAGGGAAGTGTCTGCTGTACTGGAAGCAATGAGTCTACATATACTCAACACTGGAGACACCCCGACTTTCGATACCGTCAGAGGGGGAAAAAGGTACTCCAGTTACGTGGATGTGACGGCATGCTCCGACGATCTGCTGGACCGAGTGGGCGACTGGAGGGTTGATGAGAGTCTGACGAGCTCGGACCACAACGGCATATCATTTGGCATCAGACAACAGAAATCCACAGGCACAAACATAATACGTACCACACGCATGTTTAACACACAGAAGGCAAACTGGACTCAGCTTCGTGAGAAACTTCCCCAGCTGATGTCAGACAGACAATTAACTGTACAGGACATGGACACAATACACAGCACACAACAAATAGAAGATGTAAGAGACAGATACACGGAAGTCATAACACAGACATGCAGAGACACTATGCCGACCAAAAAACACACACAGAGATTCACCTTGTCGTGGTGGAATGATGAGCTCGCGCAGATGAAGAAGGAGGTCGCCACGAGGAAACGCAGGATCCGGAACGCAGCGTCTGATCGCAGAAACCGCGTGGTTGGACTGTACCTGGAAGCGAAAGAGAAGTATGAAAAGGCAGTTTAGGATGCTCAGGTTGAAAGTTGGAAGGAGTTTTGCCGGAAGCAGGATCCAAGGACCAGGACCAATCCTGTGGGACCTCTTGTTGGACCCCCTGCTATGGATGTTAGATGAAATGAGTGTGTTTAATCAAGCTTTTGCCGACGACATTGTTTTGGTATTCGAGGGAGAGACGGCTCTCGAAATCGAGAGTAAAGCAAATAGAATCTTGGAAAAAATTTGTGACTGAGGGGAGCTGAACAAGCTGAAATTCGCCCCCCACAAAACATGATCTGTACTATCCAAGCGAAGGTTGAAGTATGACGTGCCGCGACACGTTATGGGGGGTGTCGATCTTAAATATTATGACCACATAAAGGTACTGGGCTTAACTATCGACAGAGGCCTCACGTTTAACACCCACGTCAGCAACGTATGCAGAAAAGCCATCTCTAGATATAAGCAGCTAGCCAAAGCTGCTAGAGTAGGATTGGGGGCTTAACCCCCAGATAGTTAAGACTATACATATATGACAGTAATAGAGCCGACTATTTGGTATGCATCAGCAGCGTGGGCACCCGCACCCACCGTGGATAAGATGGGAGTCCAAAAAAGGCTCAAATCCGTTCAACGGGGTTTTGCCCAGAAGATCTGCAGAGCATATCGAACCGTCTCCCTGAACTCTGCGATGCTGTTGGCTGGGATACTCCCTCTTGATCTCAGGATACTCGAAGCTTCGAGGCTCTATGGGATCAAGAAGGGGATACCGAACCCGGTGTTGAGAGACAGGGAGGTGGAGCGAATGGCTCCTGCGATTGAGGACCCACATCCGGCAGAGCAGGTAGAGCTGAGGTTCGGGTTGGTGGACGAGGACTCGTATGCAGACGTGGTTAACAGCCACGTCCATAGGATCTATACGGACGGCAGCAAGATTAAGGGTCGAGTCGGAGCCGCACTCTCCGTATGGAAGGGTGAAGCCGAGACGAAGGCCGTCAAGCTTGCGTTGCCTCCGTATTGCACCGTCTACCAAGCCGAGCTTCTAGCGCTCCAGAGAGCAGTAAGTATAGCCTGCAAGAGTGGAATGGCGAAGGTCGGTATCCTTAGCGATTCCAGATCGGTTCTCCAGGCAGTCACCCTTAGTTCCCCTCATCCCCTGGCAGTGCAAACAAGGGCGGCCTCCGAAAAGCTGCATCGCAGAGGCGGGAGGTCTCCCTATTTTGGATTAAGGCGCACGCAGGGTTGAGCGGGAATGAGAGGGTTGACGAATTAGCCAAGGAGGCCGCGCTGCGATTGAAAAGGAAACCTGACTACGATCTGTGTCCTGTTTCATTCGTCAAGCGTATCTTAAGAGAGGATACGGTTGAGGAATGGGACAGGAGATACGAAGTGGGAGGGACGGCCGGAGTCACGAAGCTCTTTTTCCCAAGCGTTGCTGCTGCATACAAGATAGTCAAGAAAATAGACATAACACACCACACTACACAGATACTGACTGGTCACGGCGGGTTCGCCTTCTACTTGAACAGATTCAAGTTGAAGGAGGACCCGTGTTCATGTCAGCCAGGAGTTGAGAAGACGGTTCCTCACGTGTTACTCGAGTGTCCAATATTGAGCAAAAATTGCGCATATCGATGACGGGTGAGAGCCTGTCTTCCATCCTGGGGGGAAAAAAGAGGGAAATATTCCTCTCTTATTGTAAGCAAATTACTGTGAATGAAAATAGAAAAAAACTGTGATAAATTAGTGTGATATTAGTGTAGGCTCTAGATTAAGATTTACTGTGATAACTGTGATAGTAGTTTTATTGTTGATATTTTAATTGTATTTTTTGAGTCTCTGTATTGGAATTATTATTTGAATTACTATTTTTATGGGAATTATTATTATTGTGGAATTATTATTATTTGAACTATTATTTATTGACATGTATCGAATGTAATGGTACCAAAGTAAGAAAAATGTTAAAGTATATTAAAAAATGATTGTCAAAAAACTATAGTATAAACAATAATGTAATGTAAAAAAGAAAAAGAATTAAAAATGATAAAAATGAAAACAAAAAGAGAAAACAAACAGCCCTGATTATGTTAGGGGGACGATTAATAAAAAAAATTAAAAAAACCTAACCTAACCTAACCTTTTTTTTTTTGTTTCCGGACGGGGAAATGCATTACGCATACCACCCGGGCGCAGGGGGCACCCGAGTGGTGATGTGAGACTCCCGTATAAGCTAATGAGACCCACGGTTTACCCACTAAAACCCTCCCCCACCTTCCTCCACGCCGCCTTGTGACGGGGCCACGGGAACGATACACACATCCGCGACCCCGCCGGCGGCGGGCGCACCAGATGTTAAGGTGCGCCTCCACCAGTACTGTAGCAGACTCCCCCCGAATCTGCTACAGTACTGGTGGAGGCCAACCACACCTCGGCCGCAGAGGATAGGGCAAGCGGCGCACCGTAATATCAAACTTCCCCTGCGGCCCCACCAATGCCGTTTCCATGCGGAACGGCCCCGCCAGCTCGCAGGGGGGTAGGGATAGTGGCACAACACCACCACGCCTCTCCCCCTGCGGTCCCTCCACGGCCGCAGAAGATAGGGAGTACGGCGCACCGTAATACCGGCACTCCTCTTCTTCTGCGGTCCCACCTCCAGGCGCGTCCGCAGCGGACTCCTCCAGTCCGCCGGGAGCGCCTCTCCTGGTTGCCTCTTCGCTTCACCGTGGGTCCTCAACCACGGTTACTAAGCCCCACCGCCACGACGTGGCGGGCAACCATCGGGGGGAACCTAACCTAACCTAACCTAACCGAGTTTCGGTTATGGCAGGACAGGTATATAGCGGCGCAAACCGGAGAAACCACTAAGAAGTTCCTACCCGACATTGCTAAAGCATACTGTTTCACAACTGGATGTGTGTGAGTCGTCACAGAGTGTAGGCGCGTATCATTCTGCTCCGTAAATTTTAAATCTAAACTAGTGGTAAAAGTTAATGTTTACAATAGAATTATATACTAATAGAATCTGTGTAAATCAAGCTTCAAAACTGTGTTAATATATGTACTGAACTCCTTACGGTTCCCGAGAAAACATCGTTTTTATTTGAAAAAAAATTCAAACGGTCGCCTGGCGCACGGCCCGAGCCGGCGGGCGCTTCGAGGACGCGTGGAGTGCAGTGACCCTGTGGCCTTCAATATCGAACTAATAATTTAATAATATTACAAAACTACAAACTTTGCTTATTCTGCACTTGAACATTTGTGATTGCATGTGTAAATAATATTCTTCCGCTTGATTATATGAATATAATTTAAATTTGAACTGACAATAAATTGCTTTGGTGCGGTGCATGTGAAAAACCATACTATTGCTTCAATACAAATAGAGGAGATACGGCAAAATGGTGCAGTGCAAAAAATGTAAGCTGTTCTTATCAACGTCCAAAGATGATATTTTGAAGTGTAAAGGAATGTGTGACAGTATTTTCCATAAGAGATGCGTAAAGAAGAAAGTTTTACAAACTGAAATATGTGATGATTGTCAGGGATCTAGCTCAAAAATTAGTAGCGAAGCGACAACTATAGATCTGCAAAAGGCTAGTAGTGTAGAATCTCTACTTATGGAAATGAATAAGAAGCTGGAGGTAATCTTTAAGTTAGAGAAGAAAATCGATGAATTGACTGAGACTGTGGATTGTTATGCCGAGCAGTACCAAGAAATGCTAGAATTTAAAAAGACAGCCGAAAATAAACTTAAAGCCATAGAAAACAAAAATATATATTTAGAGAAATGTGTAAGAATCTAGTATTATTTGCTTTATAATATTCATAAATATCTGAGGATACATCCGGTACACCGGTATAGCATAATTATCAATTATTCACTTTGTTTAAATATTTTGTAATTGTTTATTTAATGAAATATAAATTATTAAGTAATTAGATAATCATTTTAAATAATTTTTGTATTTTAATTAATATTTTTATATTAGAATGATTTATTCTTTTTGGCAACTTCCGGTAAAATTCGCGCCACTGATTATGGTATAAAGCCCAGTGCCGCGAATATGGGGGGGGCAGTCGTCAGTGTTAAGTTTTAATAGTTAAGTGCTTAGTGACTAGTGACAGTGACAAATAAAGAAATATATTTTGATGAAAAAGTGTTTTAAAATCCCGAAATCCTTCTGTTAGTTAATATCAGAAGTGGCAAAAGGATTTTCACGCTACACGAAATCAAGGTATGTAAAATTAAGATAACATTTAATTATTTTTTTTAAATCTACAGAAAATAACGTTTTAGATTAGAAATAGATAGCCGTAAATTATTTTTACTTTTATTAAAGCTTATGACAATCGCAAATTATGTGGCCATCTAGCGTTTATTGGATATTTCAAAGATTTACAAAATCAGTTCAGTATAATACAACCTACCTACCTTCAGCCACACAAACTAGTTTTTATAATTAATATGGGCTAGTATACACATAAATTAATAAATGTTGCCCGCAACTTCGTGGACAACAAAAGGAAATCTCACGGAATCGCGGCCAAATGTACCGTACATATAAAAAAAAAAAAATGAATAAGTAAAAAATTAGATTAGTTAAAAAAAAAAAAACAATAAAAGTTTGTAAAAAAAATAATAATAAATAAACACACACATTTAACTCTTAAGAATTTATTAATTATAAGGGAAAAACGACAGACCTTATTTATTTCTGGTTTTTGTTATTAAATATTATGTTATAGAAATAGAAAATAGATGTATAATTAGGAATAAAATTTAACAGAATATTTATAATTTTATAAAGTAAAACACTGAAGCTACTTAATATTATAATTCTTATATTCTATTTATGTTAATAGGTACCAATTTTTATATTTTATACTTGCTATATTGTAGTCTTTAAGATGCATTATACTTAAATTTAAATCTTATACAGTTTATGTCTTTTTATTTAATTATTTTTCAGTATGGATGAGACGGGCGAGAATATTTTAAGACCATCATCAATTGAACGAGATTGTCGCCACCGGGAAAGAATGAATAACAGACGATCCCATACTGGCAGACGTAGCCGATCGCGATACAGCCGGTTTAGATCAAGCCGGGCATCGGAAAGAAGCCGTAGTCCGATATTACAAAGTGGGTCTGCAAAACCACACTCACGTTCCGGACGTCGATCTACATGTCGCCGCGAGCTCCGCAGTCCTCCTTGTCATCGTGAAAGGTCGAGGTACAGAAGTCCGGGATCACCACGGCATCAATCTATTTCTCCACAACCCTATAAACCTGGCCGGTTACAAGGTGTATCTGGCAACAAGGTTTCCGGACCGTCCCGACGCGACAGCGGGGATATTGGGGGTATGGCAAACACTTTAAATAACTTAGGCTCAAATGAAAATTTATCTGTATTATTAAATTTTATGAATAAATTTATAAAATCCGAAAATTCGCACAGGCTACATTTTGATAAAAATATGATACCAGAGTTTGATCCTACCATAAGAAATCATCGAATAGAAAACTGGATTGCGAAGGTCAATGAATGTGCTCAGATCTATAATTGGACTGACCAACAAATTCCACATTTTGCATTACCCCAGTTAGGTTAGGTCATGCCAAAAAATGGTAATTGTAATTCAAAATTTTATAAACAAGTTTCAATTAATAATGATTCCAAATTAATCACCGCTTTCATTGATTTTGGAAGCGATTGTTCTTTAATTAGCAAAACGCTAGTGGATGAGTATGGGCTTATTGTTAAGTATGAAAACATGCCTATAATTAAAGGAATCGGTAATGGTACTATAGTTCCAATAGGTAAAACTGAATTTGGGCTGTCTATTGACAAGGTTGATTCTTTGATTAGCGCATATGTAGTTCCGCCCTTACAACTACATGTATCACTTTTAATAGGACAAAATTTTACGGAATTGCCACATATATTAGTAATTAAAACAAAAGATTCACTCGATTTTTTAAATAGGAGTTATACGTATCCCGACATTGAAAATGAACGATCTTTAATTAAACTACTAACTTGCGAATCCACAGAAATTAATAAAGTAGGGTTAGTGTCTTGTTTTACAGAAGATTTATTAAATGGAACAGTTTTTGTTCGAAACAGTTATCGAAATTTTTCTGGGATAGAGTATTGGGTACAAGAAGGTGTTTATTCAATAAAGGAAGGAAAAATTTCAATATTCCTGATCACCCCATCTGCTTCTCTTCGCTTTAAATCTAATATGATTTTAGTTAGGGCCGAAAAAATTGAAAGTCGTAATTATAAGACTAAAATGTGTTTGCAAGCTCGAACTAATCTTGAAGAAATCGATTATCAAAAAGTAAATATAAATGAAGAACTTTCCCCACAAGAAAGAGACGCAATAATTCAGTTGATTCAAGTTTATCGTAGTACTTTTGCCCAAAATCTTTCTGAACTCGGGTGTACTAATTTAACTGAGATGGACTTAAAAAGGTTGGATCATACGCCTGTTGCCTATAGGCCTTATAGATTGAGCTATAAAGATAGAGAAACCGTTCGAAATATGATAGGTGAACTTTTGCAAAACGAAATAATCGAAGAATCTTCCTCGTCTTATGCGAGCCCAATTTTGCTTGTCTCGAAGAAAACAGGTGGCCAACGTCTGTGTGTTGACTACAGAGCTTTAAATAGCCGCACAGTTAGGGATCATTTTCCACTACCCCGTATCGAAGACCAATTAGATTCATTAAGTGGTAGTAAATATTTTACCAATCTTGATCTAACTAGTGGCTACTATCAAATACCTATTACACCAAATTGTAGATATTTAACAGCATTTATTACCCCCGATGGACTGTATCAATTTAAGAGAATGCCTTTTGGTTTGGTCAACGCTCCAGCAGTATTTCAGAGGACGATTAATAAGGCTTTAAAACTTAACTCATTGGCTGTAAACGAAAAACCAGCACTAGCATATATGGATGATATTATTATAGTCTCTAAAAATTTTAATGAAGGTATTGAAAAATTGGAAAATACTTTTAAATTATTAAATGAAGCAAATCTTACTTTAAACATTACAAAATGTAACTTCTTTCAAACTAATATAGATTATTTAGGTTTCGAAATCTCACATGAAGGTATTAAGCCAGGTAAAACTAAAATAGAAGCAGTTAAGAATTTTCCCAGTCCTACAAATGTCCATGAAGTTAGGCAATTTGTGGGGCTTGCAAGGTATTTTCGTCGCTTTATAAAAGATTTTTCACTTATTGCACGTCCTTTGACAGATCTAACAAAAAAACACCGAATTTGGACCTGGAGCGATGACCAAATTCAGTCTTTCAATACTTTAAAAGACAAATTAGTTCAAAGGCCGGTTTTAGCTTTATATGACCCAAAAAACATTACTGAATTGCATACAGATGCAAGCAAGATTGGTCTAGCTGGAATTCTTTTACAGAAAGAGTCTGAAAAATCTCCACTCAAGCCGATTGCTTTCTATAGTAGGAAAACTACTATTGACGAACAAAAATTCCATGCATATGATTTGGAAACTTTAGCGATTATTACATCATTAAATAGATTTAGAGTGTATTTATTGGGTACCGAGTTTACCATTGTGACTGATTGCAATGCCTTACGTGCAACATTTTCGAAACGTGATATTTTACCCAGAATAGCTCGATGGTGGTTAGCTCTGCAAGAATACGATTGTAATATAATTTATCGACCTAATAGTAATATGATGCACGTGGATGCGCTCAGCCGCAATCCGGTGGGCTTGGTATCCCAGAATCTTGAACCTGAAATACTTCGCGCGTTAGCTATTACACAGAATGATTGGCTGTTAAGCTTACAACTAACAGACCCCAAGATTTGTCATATACGTCAAGTATTAGAAGATCCTAAATATAATGAATTAGTAGACATAAAGCAAAACTTTTTAATCAAAGATAATAAATTATTTAGAAAAGTAGGAGAGAACGAGTTAAAATGGGTTGTACCAAAAGGAGCCAGATTCCAAATTTTACGTTTAAACCACGACGACGTTGGACATTTTTCAGTAGAAAAGACCTTAGCTCGAATAAAAAGAGATTTCTGGTTTCCGAAAATGAAAAAATTTGTGGCAAAATATGTTAAATCTTGCATTAATTGTGCTTACGCTAAAGACCAAAATGGCAAAAAGGAAGGATTTTTACATCCTATACCGAAACCAGATATCCCTTTTCATACGGTACACGTTGACCATCTTGGGCCATTTGTGAAAAGTACTAGAGGTAATACGTATTTACTTTTAATTGTAGATGGTTATACTAAATTTTGCATCATAAAGCCTCTTAGAAATTTAAAAACCTCTGGTACTGTCAAAGCTTTAGCTGATGTTTTTTCTACATTTGGTTTTCCAACTAGGCTCGTATCTGATAGAGGAACTACGTTTACGTCTAAAGAATTTGAAAAATATTGTATCGATTCTAAAATAAAGCATATTTTAAACGCAGTTTCCTCTCCTCGGTCAAATGGTCAGGTTGAGAGATATAACCAAACGGTCTTAGGTTCGTTAGCATCTTACACTGATAAGCTTGGTGAAACTAAATGGGATCAAGAACTAGGCAGAATCCAATGGGGATTGAATAACACCTTGAATAAGGCATTGGCAAAACCCCTTCTGCGGCTTTGTTCGGTCGAACTTTAAATCACGCTAATGAAAATATATTTAGTGATCTCTTTGTAGAATCGCGTAACCTTAACCAAAATATTGATGAGATTAGATCAGAAATAACAGAACACATTGAAAAAGATCAAATCAATCAGAAAGAACGTTTTGATAAGAATAGGACAAGTCCTACTATTTATAAAATCGGCGATTTAGTTAAAATAAAAAAAACAAATATCATCGAAGGAAGGCCAAAGTAAAAAACTTTTACCTAAGTTCTCTGGCCCTTATAAAATAACAAAGATTCTAGAAAATGACAGATATGAAGTATCTAGTATACCGGGTACAGAGTTAGGAAAACATAAATACTGTAACATTTGGGCAGTTGATCAAATAAAGCCATGGATAAATATACACATGAATAAAACGTCTAGTTCGGATAGTGAAGAAGAATAACAAATGATTTGAACATAATTATAATCAAAAATAGACTAAAACAAACTTTAAATGATTTCGAGATCATATATAATATTTTTGGAATCTCAAGTTTTCTTGAGAACTTGAGAACAAGACTTGAAGAACTTTCCAAGTCATTTATATTTTTTTAAAAAGCAAAATATTAATAAGGTGGACTTGAACTTCCCAATCCACTCAATAAAACACATACACTTGATGAATTTTCCAAGTTAGTATGTCTTTTTTTTTATTTTTATTTATTACCAGGTGGACTTGATGAAATTTCCTATCCACCTATAAAGCTTGACGAAATTTCAAAGTTATATTAAATTTAAATTTTAAATAGCAAGAAAATTTCAATATTTTAATTAGTGAATTTATTTTGTTTTATTTTACCATCTTATTATACAAATTAATACAATATATTGTTATGCATGTAATTTGAAACTAAAAAGGTCTATTTATGTTGATTGTTTTCTTTTTGTTTTAACTTATTATATATTTAAGACTATAATTTTTTTTTATAGGATGTATAATTTTAGGTTTAGTTGTAATAAGTTTGAGGTCAAACTTTTTGTCAGTATGGCAGATTGTAAGAATCTAGTATTATTTGCTTTATAATATTCATAAATATCTGAGGATACATCCGGTACATCCGGTATAGCATAATTATCAATTATTTACTTTGTTTAAATATTTTGTAATTGTTTATTTAATGAAATATAAATTATTAAGTAATTAGATAATCATTTTAAATAATTTTTGTATTTTAATTAATATTTTTATATTAGAATGATTTATTCTTTTTGGCAACTTCCGATAAAATTGGCGCCACTGATTATGGTATAAAGCCCAGTGCCGCGAATATGGGGGGGCAGTCGTCAGTGCTAAGTTTTAATAGTTAAGTGCTTAGTGACTAGTGACAGTGACAAATAAAGAAATATATTTTGATGAAAAAGTGTTTTAAAATCCCGAAATCCTTCTGTTAGTTAATAAATGTAATTCTGCATTAAAGGAGAGAGTAAATATCCTAGAAAAGAAAGAAAAAGAAAAAAATATAGAAATTGCGTGCCTTTGCAAAAACGAAGAAGATGAAAACATTAATGAAGTTGTTAAAAATATTTCTTTGAAACTTGACTTAAATCCAGAAGAAATAGAAGAAGTTGAAAGGATTGGATCCTATAGTATGCCAAAGACGGGAGTAGATAGACCACGTCCGGTGATAGTTAAATTAAAAACAAAACAAGCTCGTGAGCAATGGCTGCAAAAACGGAAGACTCGCCTGACAAACAGCGACGTCTATGGCAATGATAACAAAACGCCAATTTACATTAATGAGGATATAACGAAATCGACCAGATTACTGTTTTGGGAAACTAGAAATGAACTCAAACATCGCTACAAATATATATGGATTCAAAATAGTAACATACTGATAAAAGAAAATGAGAATGAGAAGGTAATCCGTGTAAGAAATGAAAATGATATTAAGTTATTATCTCAGACCAAAGACAACAATCCTATAAAACCAGCACATAAACAATAACTTACAAAGCATAGAATAACATCAAGCGATTTCCTAAACGGCAACATTCGATATGTTAAATGCAGATTCGGATCTATCTGATTTACAATACAAAAAATATGAAGACATAAGCTCATGGTCCCAGCAGTTCTCAAAAAACAATATGAATATAATTCACTTAAATATTAGATCAATACGAAAACAGTTCAATCAATTACTAGTACTGATGAATCAATGTATAATCCAAAGAACAATATCAGTAATAATACTTACAGAAGTTAATGTAAAAGAAGTGTCCCTATTCAAGATCCCAGGTTATATAGTTTACCCAAATACAAGGAAAAATAAAAGAGGTGGAGGAATATTGGTGTATGTTAAAGAAGATATACCATTCACTGTAGAAATGCCATCACTAATTGCAACCGAGATAACACATGGGAAATTAAAGAATGGAGATAATACAACAAATATATTAGCTATATACAGGCCACCAAATACAAACAAAATAACTTTTATATCAGAGATAGACACAATATTAAAGAAAATACCACCATCCGAAGAAATAGCAGTAATTGGAGATACAAATATTGACATATCACAAGACGACAACACGTTTGCAACAGCTTACAAAAGTATGCTGTGTCAAAGTGGCCTGGATTCTGCAATACCTGCATCAGAAACGACGCGCGAAGCCATCGTAGACGGCCGGGTGACGACGTCGAATATCGACCATGTATTTGTACGAGCTAGTCGCGGTAGAATGATTGACGCCCATGCACATTTATTAAATTGTACCTTATGAGACCACTACATGGTTGGAATTAATCTTATGGAAAAAGACAATATAATTTTAAGCAATAAAAGTAATAGTAATTGTAAACTTAAAAATAAAACCGTTGTAGATGACAAAAAAGTTAGCGAAGGTCTAAAATTAATAAATTGGTCGGAATTGATGCAAGAAAATTGCCCTATTGTATTGTATGACAAAATTTACAACATTTTCACAAATATTTATAATAAAAGTCAGATTGATAAAAAATTAACTACTAAAAGAATAACACAGCCGTGGGTAGATTTAGACCTTAGGAAAAAACTAGAACATAGAGATACACTTTTTAGAATATGGAAATCATCACCTAACAATATGAATAACAGACTGATTTACACAAGATATAGAAATAAAGTTAATAAATTAATAGATATTGCTAAAAACAACTACAGGAAAAAAGAAATTGATGATTGTAAAAATGATTTTAGAAAAATTTGGAGTAATATAAATTATACTCGTATTTCGTCCTCGAGATTAGTAATGTTATTTATTAAAAACACCATGTAGTATCGCGTAAGTGATACCACTTCAGCACTATAGTTGAAAGCTGGCAACACAAAGAAAAAACATTATCCCTACCACACCAAACTCTTCTCTACCGAGACCCTTGAGCCGGCTTCATTCGCAATTTAGTGCTCAACCACTTCGCATCTCATTGGGTTTCGCATTCAGTATAAAATTAAAAAATATAAGAAATTAACTAAATTATCTAAAATTACTTAAAATTTAAAAATTTAATAAAATTTAATTAAAAAATATCTAAAAGGCAAAGTGCCGATAACAATTTAGATTTCATAGTTAAAAAGTTAAGAAAATTAGAAAAAGAAATAAAACGCGATCGATATAATAGGCGATCAAATTTATCCAGATCTAGTTCTTCAAGTAGCCCCTCAAGTTCATCGATATCTTCGATCGAGAACGCACCTGAAGCTTATAACGGTAAGTTATTTAAAAAATATAATACCTACTTATTTTTAACCGATATCTTGCGTCAGAATAGTCACCAGGACTATATAGATGTAGTGGGTTAACGGTTATTGCCTTTGTTCCCTAAACACTTTAATGGATAGTTTTTTGCATCAGAATAGCCGCATGGGCTATATAGATGTAGAATTTATACTAAAACGTTTTTTTTACTAAAACGTTTTTTTTCCATGTATTCCAGAAATGGATGGTAATTTACAAAAGGAAATTAATGATTCTCTTCCTATTGAGAATGTACTTCCGGAACAAGTGTGTCCTGGAACATCCACAAATTTGCCACTCGTTTCCGTGGATCTAGCTTCCGAGGAAGGTAGATCAAAAAACGAGTTTATAGAGATTTTGGGGGAAGATCCGTCCGCTACTGTTACCTACGGACCGGAAACACATAAAGAGATAGCATCTAGATTTACACACGTTTGTGTATCCGGTTTAGACAAAGAGAATCGTAAAAAATTAATTGAAAAGCACATGGTTCCAAGTAATTGCATAAATGTTGCTGCGCCACGACTTAATGCGGAAATTAAAGCGGCACTTTCGGATTCAGTGGTCAAACGTGACAAGGCCATCGAATACAGACAAAATCAGTTGGCGGCAGCTATATCTTCGCTAGGATCTATTATATCCAATCAACTAATCAGTAAGCAAGATAATAATAACTTCATGCGAGATTTAATGGACCTTGGTCGACTATTATGCGATATTCAACACTCGCAATCGATAGCTAGGCGAAATCTAGCCTTAAACTACGTCAAAAAAGAATTAAAAGACCATCTGGCTTCTACAAAGATTGATGGTTACCTTTTTGGTGACAATTTAGCAGAAACGTTAAAAACTGCAAAAGCAGTTTCAAAATCTAGCTCCGACTTAAAGGCCGAACAGCAAAAACAAGTAAAACCTGCGCCAGTAAACAACAGCCGACGGGCCAAGCGCCGCGCCAACAACAGCCTGCTGCTTCGAGGGCTCCTGCACCCGCGAGACACGCTGCTCAAACCTACTCGCGGCACTCCAAACAGAGCCGCCGCCAGTAGACGAGGTTCGTTACGCGGGTAGATTAGCTCATTTTTATAAACAATGGACTCTTATTACACCGGATCTTTCCGTATTGTCCTGGATAAAAGGCTATAAAATTAAATTTAACAAACCCGTTCAGCAAAATAGCGTAGCACATTTACACGAATTTTCAAATTCTGTTACAACAGAATTACAAGAAGCCGTTGATAGTTTAATATTAATAGGCGCTGTTTCTCGTTGTGAACCTTGTCAAGAACAATATGTATCCCGTGTATTTTTAATACCTAAACCAAACGGAAAAATGAGATTTATTTTAAATTTAAAAAATTTGAATAATTTTATAAATACCCGACATTTTAAGTTGGAGGATATCCGTACAGTTTTAAATCTGGTATCGAAAAATTGTTATTTAGCAACGCTTGATTTAAAAGACGCTTATTTTTTTATTAATATACACTCAGATTCACAAAAATATCTTAGATTTTTTGTTGGATACAAATTATACGAATTTAATGTTTTACCGTTTGGCTTATGTACAGCTCCGTATATTTTTACTAAAATAATGAAACCGGTTCTAAAATTATTACGTTCACATGGCTTGTTATCATCTATGTATCTAGACGATTTGATTTTAGTTGGGGGTACATATGACGAATGTGTCAAAAATGTAGAAGTTACTCAAAAATTATTAAGGAATTTAGGTTTTATTATAAATAAAGAGAAAAGTGTGATACAGCCATCACAATCGGTAAAATACTTAGGTTATATTATTGATACTAGTAAATGGACGTTAAGTTTACCTATAGAAAAAAGAGTTCATATTAAATCTGAACTTATAAAATTAAAAAATTTAAATCGTTTTAGAATGAGAACGTTAGCTAAACTTATAGGCTTGTTAGTTTCTGCATGTCCGGCAATAGAATATGGCTGGTTATATACAAAGGAACTGGAAAGATGTAAGTACCTTAACCTAAAGAATGATGATGATTACGACAAATATATGTCCTTGCCAAATTCATTATTGCCGGACATAAATTGGTGGATTAATACTATCGATCACTCTTCTCATAAAATTAAAGATGACAAATATTGCTTAGAAATATTCTCTGACGCCTCAACAACGGGATGGGGCGGATGTTGCAATAACCAAACGGCATGTGGTCGATGGTCTAATAGTGAACATAAGCTACATATTAATCATCTCGAACTTTTAGCTGCTCTTTATGTCCTTAAAATATTTTCCAAGGATTACAGTAACTGTCAGATATTGTTGCGTATTAATAATACCACTGCGGTCAGCTATATAAACCGTATGGGCGGTATACAATACCCTCACCTCGCTAGGGTCGCTAAAGATATATGGCAGTGGTGCGAAATTAGAAAAATAATTGTTTTCGCTTCTTATATAAAATCTTCTGAAAATACTATAGCTGATAAATAATCTAGACGAATCCATCCAGACGTAGAATGGGAGCTATCGGTAGATAGTTATAGGACTTTGATAAAAACCCTTTCATTATACCCGCAGATTGATTTATTTGCTACTAGAATAAACAAAAAATGTGACAAGTTTGTTTCTTGGCATATAGATCCAGACGCCTTTGCTATTGACGCCTTTACCTTGGACTGGTCCAAATTTCGATTTTACGCATTTCCCCCTGTAGCAATTGTTCTAAAAGTTTTAAGAAAAATTGTTACAGATAAGGCAAAAGGGATTGTAGTAGTACCAGATTGGCCTACACAACCCTGGTACCCCATGTTTACACAACTATTGACCTCAGAATTAGTAAAAATAGATTCTAATAATTTTATTATACCTAATTCCAGAAACATTCACAGCCACCTTACCCTGGTTGCAGGGATTTTATCAGGAAGGCGATACTGCAGAGAGGTATCCCACAATCTTCAATAGAGATAATGATTGCTTCCCTGTCGGACAATACACTCAAACAATATGATATTTGTTTTAAGAAATGGTATGTTTTTTGTATTATCAACTCTGTTAACGTTTATCAACCATCTATTCCTATCATATTAAAATTCCTTGCGGAAATTTTCAATGATGGTGGGCAATATGGAACTATTAATAGTTATAGGTCCGCTTTGTCATTAATTATCCCAAACCTATCAGCCGATGATAGTATTTCTAGGTTCTGTAAAGGTGTATATAAACTAAGACCACCGTTGCCACGTTACAGCTATACATGGGACGTAAGTGTAGTGATTAATCATTTAGCTTCATGGTTTCCTAATAAAAATTTATCTACTGATCAAATTTCAAAAAAGTGTGTCACATTACTAGCTCTCGTAACCGCTCACAGAGTACAAACTATTTCTAAAATAAAAATAGATGAAATTGTTATTTCTAGCAATCAAGTAATTATTAAAATATCTGATTTTATTAAGTCATCTCGAATAGGTACAAAGCAACCAATTCTATATTTGCCATTTTTTAATGAACGCCCCGAAATTTGTCCTGATAATACTCTCATAGCATATATCGAAAAAACGAAAGAATTACGAAAGTCCAAGAACTGTTTATTAGTACTCGCAAACCTTATAAAAGTGTATCCAGCCAAACAATTAGCCGTTGGATAAAATCAACTCTCAAGGATAGTGGAATTGACGTATCCGTCTTCTCATCCCATAGCACACGCCATGCTTCCACCTCAATGGCAAAAAAGTTAGGCGTTAGCCTCGATACTATTAGGCAGACTGCGGGATGGAGCGGCAATTCCACTACCTTTGCTAAATACTATGACAGACCAATAATTGAAAATGATAATCTAGCTCTTGCTAAGAATATATGTTCGTTATAATGATTTAAGATGATTATAAACAACCAATAATTATTGTAAGTCTTTTGTATGAATTATAAAAGATTTGTTATAAAGGTTTTATTTCTGTTTTGCGTGATATTTATTACTCTAAACATCTACATGGTGTTTTTAATAAATAACATTACTAATCTCGAGGACGAAATACGAGTATAATTAATGATTAAACGAACTTACCTGTACGTGAAGTTCTATCATAATTATACGAAGTATTTCGTCCGAAGAGATTAGTAATACCCGCCCACCCAATACAACCCTAAAATGTGCTCTACAAGAAATATCACTATTATTTTTTATTTTTTATCTCAACTAAATGAAGCCGGCTCAAGGGTCTCGGTAGAGAAGAGTTTGGTGTGGTAGGGATAATGTTTTTTCTTTGTGTTGCCAGCTTTCAACTATAGTGCTGAAGTGGTATCACTTACGCGATACTACATGGTGTTTTTAATAAATAACATTACTAATCTCTTCGGACGAAATACTTCGTATAATTATGATAGAACTTCACGTACAGGTAAGTTCGTTTAATCATTAATAATTGGTTAGGAAATACTAAAAAAAGTTTAGACGATGTTATTATAAAATACTTAGGAAAGACTGATATAATGCACAATATATGTAATAAGTTTTCGGAAACCTTTACTAAAGAAATACAGAACATTAAGCATAAATGCAATAGTAATTTTATGAATAGAAGTTCTTATGCAGTACCAAGTAATAAGTCCTTTTATTTTAAGAAAGTAAAGACTTATACAATAGAAAATCATATAGATAAATTAGATTGTAAGAAAGCGCCTGGTATAGATAGAATAAGAGTACAAGATATAAAACAAGTAAAAAAAGAAATAAGTGTTGTATTGGCTAAATTTATTAATATGTGTGTAGAAAAAGGAGTATATCCAAGCCTGCTGAAAAAATCTTTAATCCGTCCTATTTATAAACAGGGAAGTCATCTAGACTATAGTAATTATAGACCAATTGCAATATTATCTGTTATCAATAAGATTGTAGAAAAAGTTATAGTAGGTCAGGTAAGTCAGTATTTAGAACAACACAAAGTAATATCGAACGCGCAGCATGGGTTCCGGCGCGGGCACAGCACTGCCACAGCCCTCGCAGAGTTCACCGACTTCGTCAACGGCAGCCTCAACGAAGGTAAATTTGTAGGTGCTTTGTTTATTGATTTTAAGAAGGCTTTCGATACCCTGGATCACAACGTTCTCTTACAAGCAATGGATGACTGTGGTATCAGAGGCCCTGTCAAAAAGTGGTTTAAATGTTACCTAGAAGACCGCTTTCTTCGTACCCAGATAGACGGAGAAACTGGGGATGAGGTAAGCGTAACTGATGGCGTGCCCACTGGATCAGTCTATGGTCCAGTTGGATACATCATGCACGTAAATAATTTAATAAACGTCATAAAATACTGTAAAACATTTATGTTTGCTGATGATATGTGCTTATTATTCGCAACAAAAACCTTGACAGACGCAAAACGCTACATGCAAATAGACTTAGAAAATATAACCAAGTGGGCACATGATAACGGAATTATTATAAATTTCAGTAAGACTAAAGTTATGCATATTATTTCACCTTATAGTAAATATCCAAAGAATAATAATATGAATATAGATATAATTGGTCATAGCTACGAATGCTTACACAGTAATAAATATAATTGTCAATGTACGCAAATCGAAATAGTAAATAAATACAGATACTTAGGACTAATAGTAGACACCAATCTTAGTTGGAAAGGACAAGTGAATGAAGTGAGTAATAGATTACAATCAATTTTGGGAAAGTTTTTTCACCTGAGCAAGTTTCTAAGTAGGAAATTATTGTATGTAGTCTATTACGCACTTGCAGATTCACTCATCAGCTACGGCATTAGCAGCTATGGACTAACATTTAAAACTCATCTAGACAAAATTAAACTACTACAAGTTAGACTAATTAAATATTTTGCAAGTAAAAAAGTTAAATTAACGTGCAAAGATAATTATGACAAATTATTCAATAAATACGAAATTTTGCCAGTTCACGCAAAAGTAGAATATTTAATAGCATTAGAACAATACAACATAGAAACTCATAAGAAATTAATAGATCATCACCAACATAACACTAGAAATATTACACAGGGCAAATATATAATACCGGCAATAAAAAACTACTATGGCAAAAGAACTAGGAGATATTTGACTCCTAGTATATACAATAAAATTGATTTTATAAGGGGTGACAGTAAAAAACTAAGTAAAACTAAGTTAAAGCAAAAATTGAAAAGTTATTTTTTGGAAAAAGGCTGTATATAGTATACTTAAATAGTAATAAATTTTCTTTTATAAGAGCACATAATTAATCATTGATTGTTGTTATTAATTTTAAGCTTACTTTATATTATGTTAAAATTATTATGCTACACTATAAGGTTTTGTTTTGTTTCATAAAAGAAGAAAAATATTTTGTTATTGAATTTTTAGTTTATGAATAGTTTATTATTGTGTGTTATATTGTTTAATTAGATATATATATATATATATATATATATATATATATATATATATATATATATATATGTTACAAATATGCAGTTTGGCGGTTTTTAGAATAAGAAAACAATTATGTAAAATCCTTGAATAAATACATAAAAAAAAAATACAAGAGATACCTTATTATCTCCCACTCACGTTCAGGCTATAACCGGAGACGGTGCATTCGCCCAATATTTGCACCGGTTCAAATTGGTGACCAGTCCGGGATGTGAGTGTGCCGAAGAAAAAGATGAAACGGTATGGCACATCATCTATGAATGTCCGCGCTTCCTGAAACAAATACACTATGTTGAACACCACCTCAACATAAACCTACAGGAAGCAGAAACATCCAAATACCTGGAGGAGAAGAGAACAAGAGAAGTGTTCCTTACTTATATAGAGACCATCTTCCAAATAACGCGACAAAGACCAACAAAGACAAATCCAACCAACTTCATCAACAGAACCCACCATACTCACCGCTCAACAAAAACCGGACACCCCTCACTTCAACATACCCAAGTGGCTAAGTGAGGGAGAACGAGGAACTCCAAGCCTAAGAACGAGGAAAGTGGTTCTGTTCATGAACAACAACTATGAGAGACTCGGGTTGAGCTTCTGCTCCAGTGTTGGATCAAAAAGAGTAGCCATATCACCTGGGCTGGCTCTACTGCTAAAAGGAAGCATAACCAGAACGAGCATGAAGCGGAAAAGATACGAAGAATTGGGTGAAGCGAAGATAGATGGGCTAAGTTGTATGTGTAGTGTAGTGGGCGGATAGTACGCGTAAAAAACAAGACTGTGCTGCTGTTTGACGGGAGGCCCGGAGTGACACAATTCGCCCAAGCATGATCGTTCCTAACGGAGATAGCAGAATCCAACACCACCACCATTGGACCAAGGATATTCAGCGTAGACACAATGGCTGGGGACTTCGACAGGGGAGAAGTGGCGGACTACCTCGGATGCGTCAAAGCATCCGAGAGGCACGAAGTGGTAGTGTACGAGGGAAGAACACAAGACCTAAGCTTCCTCGTACCGAACTCTCCACCACAAAGAGTTCTACCATCGACGAGCCGCCAACACACACCGGAAGAGCCAAAAGCTGATGGCCCCGTGGCAGACAAAAATCTCAACCCAAACTCCAAGACGAACATCCTCAACAAAATAAAGAGAAAAATAAGTCAAATCACCAAATGGAAATCTCCACCAAAACAAGAAGAGGCCAACACATCACCACAACCAGGGCCGTCAACCGAGCCTCCAAGATCCAGCGCTTCTGCACATATATCCATATGTGCAGAAAAACAAAAGGAAAGAAGGCAATTAAGGGAAGCTGAGAAAAGGGAAGGTGCAATAAGAACCAAGCACCTTCAAACAACCAGCAGCAAGACTGACCAGCAACTACACCGGATGATCACACGCGAAAACCTCTCTCTCAAAAAGGGTCCTCAAGAAGACCTGGACCTTGAAGAGGGAGAAGAACCCCCAAAGCCTGAAGTCTTCAAAAGCCCAGATACACAAGCAAACGCGCTCAACAGATTCTTAAGAGCTCCGAAACCAGCAAAACAAAAAGCCACCGCCAAACCAACGCCAGCTCAACTTGGTCTGGTCAAACCTCCCTCCCTCAGAAAAGCTGAACGACTAGAAGACCATATGATCAACGCATACCTTGAGTACATAACCATAATTGAGGCCAACAAAATTGTGAAAACCAAGGAATGCGAAGACATAATGAAGTCGTTAAGATAAAAGAAAGAAGCTCTCCTCGAAATCCAGCTAGAGGAAGCCAACGCATCGGTCTATAACAACACCACATCGACCGTTCTAAGAGGAGCAGAAATGACACACCACATGGTGGCTTACAACGCCACATCGGGAATTGTCTTTCTGAATGAGGACAGGACAAAAAGAAGAAGAAATCCCGTCTTTTGGTGGGCCAAAATACCCCATCGTCGTGATCACAAAAGGGACTGAAATATGGTTGGAGGACAAGATACTAGAAACATCTAAAATCTTGTCCGAAGCAGATCCCATCGACAACTGGGAAATCCCGGAAATAAGCTGGGTAAATGGCGTTCCGGGATGTGGGAAAACGACGTGGATCATAAACAACTTCAATGAAGCAGAAGATGTAGTTTTAACAACAATTATAGAGGCGAAGAAAGACCTAATAGAAAGGATTACAAAGAGAGCAGGTCAAGAAGCAAAGAAGAGAATACGCACCATGGCGTCGATTCTTGCAAATGGACGGAAGGGATTCGAAAGCCTAAAATGCACCAGGCTCCTCGCGGACGAGGCATTAATGAATCACTTCGGTTCCATTGTAATGATCATGCGTATTGTCGGGGCCAAAGACCTGCTCCTCATAGGGGATATAAACCAGCTGCCCTACATAGATCGAGAAAATCTATTCACCCTCTATTATTACCGCCCTAATCACCTCACAGATGTAACCCAAGAACTACTCTGTACACATAGATGCCCGGAAGACGTCGCCTACGCGCTAAAACACATCCACAAGGGCATCTACTCCTCAAGTACCATCATAAAATCCCTGTCGATAAAACCCAGGACAGGGGCGGAGATCCCTAAGAACCAGCCCAACACTCTACTTCTAACCTACACCCAAGTAGAGAAGAAAACCCTCACAAACCTAGGGTACGGGAAAGGCGAAGGTTCTAAAATCCTCACGATACACGAGGCACAGGGATTGTGTTACGAAAGAATTTACATCGTTAAACAACAGAAGAGGAAAATACAACTGCACGACAGCGCCTCACACGCGGTGGTCGCCCTGACGCGTCACACGAAGGAATGCATCTACTTTACAGATGACAGCGACGACGCGCTGGGCGCCTTAATGAGAGAACCACTCAAAGTGCCCCCAAAGACCATCATGGAATATAATATGCAAATGGCAATCAAAAACAGGGACGAAACTACCACCAACAAACTAGTCTCGGCCATTATTCCATGAGGGCACAAATGGACAACACCACGGACCAAACAACATCATCACAACAACTAAACCGGCGGTAACCAGGAAGAGTGCCACCTAGACCATCATGGATTTCAACATCCAAGGCAACCACAACAGAGACCAAATGTCTCGGCCTTAAAACCCATGATGGTCCAAAGAAGAAGATGAGACCACCCCGGAAGTTCAAGCCTGATGGCATCCAATTCAAGAAGATGACCACAAACACAAAGGCAATAATACAACCCGGACTTACAACATCAATAACCAAACCGGCGGTAACCAAAAGAGTGCCACTTAGACTATCATGGACCACAAAATCTAAAGGCAACTAACACAGAGACCAACGGTCTCGGCCTTAAACCCATGATGGTCCAAGAAGAAGATGACACCACCCCGGAAAATCAAGACTGATGGCATCCAAATCAAAAAGATGACCACAACACAGACAAGACGACATCAGCCACCATCCGGTGGCCAAGAAAAAGTAAACCCCTTCAGGGTACAGGCCACTTCAGGGCAAAGAAACAAAATACTTAAAAAAGAAATTGACGTTATATATGAATAAATAATGAATAAAAACAAACTAACTAAACAAGGGCACGGACCACCTCGGTCTGTACAAAAAAAAAAAAAAACTAGTTTCGGACCGTTTGCCGACCGAGCAACATCTTTTTCGCAACGCTCCTCACTAAAAAATTCAAAAAGTAGTCAAAAGTCAACCGATTTTAATAAAAAAAAAAAAGGTATTGCCAGAATCGTCTCGGCGCCCTCTACACGCGGGTGATTACGGCGTTTGCGTTTAGTTTCACATAAAACATTGCGTTAAAACAATAAAAAATGATGTTAAAGAAGTGATGAATTAAACAAGTTCACCAGATTGTTTTTATGGTCAAATATAATGTATATTAAAAACTTTTTATTTTTATTTCTTAATTCCCTATTACTTGCTTTTGTAGCATAGTCGCGTAGCAACAAGATTTTTAAGAGGCCACACATCTAATTATGGATATATTTTTTTAGAGATGTTCAGAGTGGTAGCTGTAGTGAAGACAGCGAAGTGAACGAGTCGGAACACGATACAGCGGAAGAACCGGGGGACGAATGGACCCTCTATAGACCTGCAATACCACGTCCAGTTTTTGCTTCCCGTGAGGAGGTACGGGTCGATAATTGTAACACTACTGCATATGATTTCTTTAGATTAATGTTCACAGACAATTTGTTATAAGACATCGTAGAGTCTACAAATCAGTGCGCACAGCAAATTTTAAACTCCACGACGGCACCTCAGG